>ML807981.1:36621-73371 GCA_009831015.1 Picea engelmannii
CAAGTGACCTAGAAGATGTTTTTAAGGAAGCTACTTGGAGAGTATAAATAAGAGGCAAGGCTCTCTCATTTGAATCACACTTGAGAATATTGAATATCTATATGTGTCTGAGGTTTACCAATGATATCTTAGCCGAAATTCTGAGGAAAGTGAAGAAAAAAAGGTCGAAATGCAAGGAAGGATAAATTCTTTTGAAGGTGTTTTCTATGGTATGTTATTTTCAAGTCATCTCACCATTTTCGCTATAAATTTTTTTATATAATGATTCAGATCCTGAAATTTCTATGCAAGTGAGAAAACATATCCAAGTATATGTGGTTCAAAATTCAGCTTGTGGTTCATTGTATTGTTGGAGTTACACTCTGTGGAAAATAGGGTTTGTGGCCAGTCCTGAAACTAGTCAAAATTAGGTGTTTCGGGTAAAAACGTCATAACTTCTTCATAACAGATCCAAATTTAGTGATACCAAATTTTTCGGTTATTTTAAAGGCTGTAGTATGCTGTTTAATATTTTCATATCATTTCATCAAACATTTTGTGCGGGGCACTCTCTACAAGGACGCTCTCTAGAATAAGCCGGAATTCAGCAAGGTATGCCATTTTTTCTATAACTCCTTTTCTGAGAGGTTCCAAGTAGTGCCACTTGGAGGAAATGAATAAAACACACTGAATAACATTGAATATCAGTTTCATATCTTTATACATTACAAGTTCAAATTTATGATTACTTCAAGTTAGGGTTGTTGACTAATCCAAAACTAGGCATGTGAGACTAAAGAAAAGTTTGATGTAAATGCTAGTCTCTTGCTGTTAAAGTTAAGGAAGGTTTGTAGGAATGTGATAAAAAACACTAGGTCTATTTTAGAGCTACAAATCAGATTGTGATGATGAAATTGATGAGTGCTTTTGGTTGAGGTACATGTTGAGTACATGGTTGAGACAAGTAGTTGATGAGTTGGCACATACATGAGTTGTATAGTTGATGATGTTGGTACATATTGATGAGTCATTGTTGATGAGTGGTTGAAACATGATTTGTATATACTTGGTACATGGTTGGATGCACTTGCTTATGGTACAGGTTGATTACAGGTTGTTTGGCACAGGTTGGTGCATGGTTGATGCTCTTGTTTATGGTAAAGATTGATATCTGTTTAGGATTGTTGCCTCATCTCAGTTGGTGCTGAGAATGCAAGTTGAGACTTTCATATAGAGCTGGTGATCTTGTAGAGTTGTAATCTATTCAGTTGTTGCTGATAAACCCCAAGGATTGTAGTCCGTAATAAAAAGAAAATTGTACATACATCTTGTGTTCTTTATGTTCATTGTGGTGATGACTTGTTGATGATATATTGCTGATATGTGATCACATATAAATGGTTATAAATGACAACAATGGGTAATGAATAAATGTTGAATGCTAATTGATGAGTTTTTGTGCAAGAGGGAAGTTTTGGGAGAAAGAACCCCACACTCATTCACCCCCCCTCTAAGTGTGGTAGGTGTGTCCAACAGATACAATAATCAGAAGAAAACATACACGTGATAAACGATGGCAAGAAAAATAGTTTCCTTAACTCTAATAATCAATTACATATTAACACAACAATTTACTTTTCATTATTAAAGAAAAGAACTATAAAAATATTGAATCATATAACTTATCAATAGTTTCAGAGGCTCTCACTCATTACAACATCCATTCATGAGATAAAATCGGAAATAATTCTTCTTCACATCCAATCACACATGCCTTTGATGAAAAATAGAAAACTTTGTCTCTGGTCCTGAACAAAACTTCTCAATTAAGGTAGCTGTGAAATAGTTCTTTACAATCAAAAAATGAGGGTCTTTGCCAAAACCATCGACCCTCAAAACATAGAAAAACCCCTTATTTAACATAGTTGCAAAGCTTCTCATCCATAGGGGACTGAGACCTATTTTTAGGTAATTGTTTGTAAAACAAATTATTAACTTGACTATGACACTTGAATTAATCAACAAGAGTGGTTCTTATCACACAAAAAAGACCACTCTTGTATCTAATGTAAGAAAATGCTGGAATTAATCAATTAAAAACCACTATTGTCTCTGAGATAGAATTGATGCATGCACTGGAGGAATTGACTCGACAGAAAATAGGCCTCGAAGTGATAGAGAAGAGTTCTATGTTGAATAATGGCATGCCTGTTGTTAGCTCCCAAAATGAACCCGTCGTTATGGTCGCATTTTGCGGTGGATAGCATGGCTATTGGTAGTTTTCTCAAATTTATTTTGAGTTTTTCTAGTTGCAAGGTTTAGGTTTTGATTTCGTTTTAGAAATAAAGATTACCCATAAAGGTCTTATCTTTAAGGTTTTCATAAAATACTTTCAACAGCTAACCTGTGTTTAAAAGATGAATGTTAGCTGGTGAAAGTGGTGACTTTCAACAACTAAGGAGCATATCTTATAGGTCTGTGCGCTGCTGAAAGTGATGACTTTCAAACTTCCAAAGAAGCTTTGTCGTGAGTTGTGCGCTGGTGAAAGTAATAACTTCCAATAGCTAAAGGGAGTTTTCCACAGGATTGTGCACTGGTGAAACAGGATTGTGCACTGGTGAAAGCATTTTAAAGGAAGGCCATGTTTCGGTGGACTAGTTAGCCACCAAAATCCAACTGTTTCGGTGGATAAGAGCCACATGTTGGTCGAGAAATTGCTGTCGAAATATCCTTGATATGCTCGGGCGATTAGTCATCATTAAGAAGGGTATGCTCAGAATTTTATGGGCGATTACGTCACAAATCAAAATTATATGCAGAGCTTCTGGAGAATAATTATGAATGCTAAGAAGGTCGAAACTCTGATATGAAGAAAATTTTCGCTATAACAGCAGTTTGTTTCAATCATTCGGTTTTGAGATCAAATCTTGAGCATTCATTGCCTCAAAATCCTTTACTGAAGCGGGATCGGCACTCTGAATCTAATGGCAAATTCAGTCTTTGGTGGGAGAGAAAACACAGGGTCTTCTTCATTGTTCGTCCAAGGATAGATTTCCATATTATACCTTTTCTTTGAATCAGTCTGAAAAGGCTCTTGTAGCCAGCAAATGGAAACTCAACAACCGTGGCAGAGATGATTTTGACTAGTTGTACATATTTCATTCTAGTCCAGATAATAAGACGATTTTAAATCTTCTTAAGAAAAACAAGAGCTCACGGGCAAGAGCGGTGTTGTATATCATACTTACAGAATGGCCATAAATGAATCTCTCGGGTCTCATAGGATTGTGATGGTGTAGGGATAGCATTGGTCGATATCTGCTAAAGAGAAGACAGAAAAGGTCAACAGAGCTGATCTAACAGGATGAAGAAGAAAGAATTGAGCTTGAAAACGCAGCAATTAAATGTTCCAAGGAGGTAGATTCTGTTGTCCTGGGAAAATACAACATTTGGAGGTGGGAGAATGAAAACGAGAACTCTGAATCTACTGTCAGATTGATGCGAGACCAACTGATCATGGCTAGGGTGTATTCAAGCATTTCCCAGGCTAGGAAAAACCTTGATTTATACCAGAAATTAACGCTTCATATTAAAGAATGTCAGCGTACATTGGGTGAGGCTAATGCAGATTCCGATCTACCTCAAAGAGCACATGAGAAGATCAAGGCTATGGATAATGTCCTATACAAGGCTAGAGGACAATTTTATGACTATGCGACAGTAACAAAAAAGTTGCGAGCCGTGCTTCAGTCTGCAGACGAGCAAGTAAGGACCTTGAAAAAGAAAAGCACATTTTTAAGTCAGCTGGCAGCAAAGATTGTTCCCAAGGGCCTGCATTACCTTCCCATGTGATTGACCATAGATTATTACTTTCTTCCTCTTGAAAAATGAAAGTTTCCTAAAGAAAACAAGTTGGAGGATTCAACCCTCTACCACTATGCATTATTTTTTTACAATGTATTGGCTGCATCTGTGGTTGTGAATTCAACTGTAATGAATGCCAAGGACTCTGAGAAACATGTGTTTCATCTCTTCACAGACAAGTTAAATTTTGGGGCCATGAAAATGTGGTTTTTACTTAAATCCCCCAGGGAAAGCTACGATACATGTAGAAAATGTTGAYGATTTTAAATGGCTCAATTCCTCCTATTGCCCCGTTCTTTGCCAACTTGAATCCGCAGCTATGAAAGAATATTATWTCAAGGCAGATCACCCRACTACACTCTYAGCAGGTTCTTCCAATTTGAAATATAGAAATCCAAAATATCTATCCATGCTAAATCATCTTCGTTTCTACCTTCCACAAGTTTATCCCAAACTGGACAAGATTCTTTTCTTGGATGATGACATTGCGGTGCAGAAAGATTTGACTCCATTGTGGTCAGTAGATCTTCATGGAAAGGTTAATGGTGCAGTGGAAACTTGTGGAGAAAGCTTTCACTGATTTGACAAATATCTTAATTTTTCAAATCCGCACATAGCTAGGCACTTTGATCCTAATGCTTTTGGTTGGGCATATGGGATGAATGTTTTCAATCTCAAAAAATGGAAGAAGCAAGATATAACAGGAATTTATCACAAGTGGCCAACTGGTTCCAGATTTTATGTAACCAGTTAAGGATTCGATCCCTTTTTTAATCATAGCTTTCCAACAGAAGGAGTAAATGCACATGTGGCAATAAGTCAAGAGATACAGGTAGCACCTTGAAGACACCTCAGGCACATTTGGCAGAGAAAATATTTTCTGCAGATATCAAGAGTATCTATGTTTTGAGGCATCCTTTTAAAGACAGCTGGCAACATTTTTCTGACTCAAGATTTCAAAGGAAGTTCGAGATCTTTATCCTCCATATTTTTCTAGATTTCAAAGTATCCTTGATTCCATCTTTCTAGCATTTGAGATTTTCAAGATAATGTTGTTTTAGATTTACATTTGGTCAAGACTTCTTTTTATGATAGTTTTTCTTATACAAGTGTCGATGATTGTAACTACTTTCTAATTTTAGAAAGCAGAAAATTGACTCGAGCCATTAGAGGATAAGAGTATCTTTTCCTATAAAAACAGATGTAAAATAGAGTTAAAATGGGGGGGGGAGGTTCGATTCTGGATACAGTAATACTCTTTTTTGTACTCAGACATTTCACTGCTAATACTAAATCACAGGTTCCTTTCCATTTTGGTGTCAGTTTTCCATATTTCTTTTGTATTGTTATCTTGTTGTCAAGCCTTGAATGGTTGTTATCCCATTGTTTGGCTCATGACATGATAATTAGTTTCTTAGTTGTTTATTAGACCCTAATTTGTACTGGTTTATGAACAATCTTTTCTTCATCCACTGAAAGTTATTTTGCTGATTAACCAATCATGGAGAGCACTATTTATTTAATTACCATTTTGATGTCTGAATGCCATAAGCTGAATTGAGTTATCCCATTGATCAACATTTACAAAATACAAAAACATTTTTACTTGAAGTTACCAAGCACCTTTGGTCTACAACCACAAAGGGTTTCTTGGAGCGATAACACCTGTGAGCTATTGGAGGCCACTAGAGACAAATGGTTGCATGACTAGATCTATGCTTGAGGAAGAGGGATTCTTCTGAAGTGTTCTGGAACCAATCTACATCGACCTGTGACTGAGACTTAACTCTCTATCTGTGTCTGAGCTTTCAAAAGCTAAGCACATTCTGTCTAGACTATAATTGACCCTTCTCCTCTCTTTCACGGTGATGAAATGGTTGTGAACGTGAAGACGTGGGGGCGGGTTTCCAATAGGAATATAGGACACATGAAGGTGGACAATGTGGAGGTATATGAAGTGGATGAGAGTGGAGGTGACAAGCATGAGTGGTGGATAGATGACATGTGGTGAGAGGGGAAGTATTGAGAGACAATCTGGCAGGATCCCAGAGGGGGAGGTAGGCGGTAAGAGGATTAGAGAGGGGGGGTCTGAAATCCTGAGGAATCGCCACATTAGTCAGAGCCCATGGTGGGGAAACCACTTTCCTGGACCCCCCCCACAATTAAAGGTATAAATTTCAGGGCAGTTTGGGATGAAATAAGGACCGTTGATCTAGAAGAAAGGGATGTCATCAAGGTGATCAATGCGAGAGTTAGGTGGGGAACATGTGGCTAGACTTGAGCGGTAGTGGGAGTGTGAGTGGAGGTGATGTGGAGGTGACGCGATGACGTGGTGTCATATAAGCACGTGATTGCAAAAAATTGTCGAGGGTGGTTTGGGTCCACACTGCTTTTGGGCCTGCAATCCCCCATAAGCTACCATGTACCCTTTCAACAATATCATGGTTCCAATTGTGGGACCGATTTGGAAAATTGGCGTTCGAGCAGTTTATGTCCCCGCAATTCTATGTGGTCATTGATATGATTACAATCTGTGATCTGGGTAATATTCCTTCCTTACCTACTGCACAGATCAACGGTGTTGTTTGATTTGAGATCAATGATCAATGATCACTTTGGGAGTTCGAGCTTTGGGAATTTCAATGCATAGTTCTTACCATCCTCCGAAGTGGCGTATATCTGAAGTGGGGGATCTGTCGTCGTGTTTCCTTGTTGATGGATGGTCAAGATGTGATTGTAGAAGTTGTTGAAGGTGGTTTGGTTCCACACCACTTTTGGGCTCGCAATCCCCCATAAGCTACCACATACCCTTTCAACAATACCATGGTTCCAATTGTGAGACCGCAATAGGAAATTAACGTCCGGGTAGTTTATGTCCTCGCAATGAATTGTGGCCATCAATATGATTACAATCTATGGTCTGGGTGATATTTACCTTCTGCAATGATCAACGGTTCTTGTTGATTTGAGATCAATAATCCAGATTCACTTTAGAAGTTCGGGTTTTAGGAGTTTCTAATGTTGTGCTTGGAATTATCCCAGAGGAAAATTGCTGAAGTGAATGACCTACCTCAACATGTCCATGTTGATGGATGGTCCAGATTCTCTTCAGAATTTTAGTCTTTGGGAGTTTCAAATGTTGTTCTTGGAATTCTCCTAGAGGAAAATTGTTGAAGTGAATGATCTACCTCCACGTGTCCTTGTTGATGAATGGTTCAGATTCACTTTGGAATTTCGGGCTTTGGGAGGTTCGAATGTTGTGTTTGGAATTCTCCCAGAGGAAAATCATCGAAGTGAATGATCTGCCTCCATGTGTCCTTGTTTATGAATGTTCCATATTCACTTTGGGACTTTGGGTGTTTAGGCTTCGAGAGTTTACTAATGTCGTGCTTGGAAATATCCCAGAGTGGCACTAGCCCGGAGTGACATGGTTTCCTGATTTCATATGATTTCACGACTGCTAATGTGTCATGAAAATAAGGGTGACACATATCACATGGAAATGGGCGAATGATGCAACCAAATGACCTGGAATGAGTGCCACATGTCATGACTGATAACTGTGCCATGTGCTCTGACACTCTAGGCTTCTAGAGTTTGGGACTGTAAGGCATGAATTTCTCCCAAAGTAGTATGAGACTGAAGTGAAGTGGTAGTCTCTTGTTACTTCGGCTCTTCGGTAGTTCAAAACTTTGGGTCTTCGGTACTTCGGGTCTTTGGGATTTCGGCTCTTTGGGTCTTCGACTCCTCGACCCTTCAGGACTTTGTCTCTTCGGGACTTCGGGTAATTATTTCTCTTCAAGTAATTCTTGATGTTAAACCTCGTGTGATTTCGACACTCCGAATGCACAAAAATCATCTATCTAATTAACCTGATGGATCTCCACCATCGAAATTCAACCTGTCTGTTCCCACAATATGAGTCTAAAATTGACCACTCTGGATTGTTGTGTTTGTTCACGGGTGTTTCCTATGCATACAAAAAAAACTTGGCCAACCCACGGTGATCTCAATCAATTGAAAACATTATGACAAAAATTCCAAACCAAATACAACATGTACTTATCCTTCAAGAAACAATAGCAATAGAAATGCACAAAGACTTAATCAACAAAGAAACAGATAAGATCCAAGCCACTCAGTAATGGGAAATTGACTCAAGTGGTACCCAAAAAAGAAAAAAATTGACAGAGGCTTTTTATGGTGTGTTGAGTGCTCAACAAATCCCATTTAAGGCACTTTGTGGAAGAATATGCAACACATCGGTAAGATGGGACAACCCAACAGATAGAGCAGTAGCTGGTGTTAGCACTCAAATTTTCATCAGAATTTTAAGTGTCTTTAGCATCTTTGTGCAAACAATTTCCAAATCCTTTCACTCATTTTCCCTAGTTTATAACTTCAGAAATCCTCATTGAGTAATGATAAATGGTTAGAAATCCTTATTGAAGTCTGTCAAATATTTATGATAAGTTTGTCATAAAAACACTTTTATTATTAAATATATATATAAAATGTTTTTCTAAACTATTTTGCAGTTTATGGATTATGTTTATTATATATATTTATTTAATAAAACAAAATAAAAAAGGGTGTGTGCGTTTAAGTGTCATAATTCTAAATTCCCTCAAACCTAAGCTATATCACATATGCCAATTCTAAGTCATGTTTACATGTCATACCATCCTACATGCTAGTTGCGCATTCAACTCAAAGTCAAGCCATAAACTAAGCCAAAGTTCCATCTATTCGGTGCTTAGTGAAATTGCAAATGCCTAGTTTGTAGGATGCATGCACAGGTGCCATGATGAGATGTCAATGAAGTGTTGTTTAAAGATTCTACAGGTGTTGAAGAACTAAACATATCCATGATATATATGATTATGTTCCCCATTTCTCGCCCGTTCCACCATTTTCATGCATGGATGTGCAGAGTACAGTGCGCTGCCAAATCTCCTGGGCGCTGCATTTTCTCCTAGGTGTTGTGTTTTCTCGTGGGCACTGAAAATTTCCTGGACACTACCTACTCTCCTGGGCGTTGTGTATTCCACAGTGCGCTACCTAAATTTTCTACCAAATTTCTGGCAGAGACTAAATTTGTGCAGAGATACACCAGAATGATGCTACCTATTGGCACCTGGAATCAAGGAGTTTGAATTCATTACTCTTTTAGGTGGCTGATGATGTGGAGAATGGATGAGATAGTAGTTGGTAGCATGATAACAAATTACCACCTATATAGGACACTTGGCATGCAAAAGGAGGCACATCAATGAAGATCAAGGGAGGAAATGTCATTTAAATATTGTTGGATCAGTTACCAACACATTTCTTTTTTATAGCAGTTTGGTTACAACTGCTAGCACTGGTGTTCAATTGAAAAATGTTGTTGGAGAATCCAATGTGAGAAAGGGCCAACACACACCTCCAACTGTTTCTTTTCATTTTTATTATAAATCCATGTTCCAAATGAAGGAGGAGGTTGGAATGGTTGAGTTGAGACTCCCAGATTGTAATTTTCTTTGACTGAGTAAATTATTCTTTAGTTTTGTACTGGACCTGAGAATTTTTTATTAATGGATGTTTGATTATGATGCTACTGTAAATGTTTTTAGGGTTTTAAAGTTTAGTTTCAAGAGGATCTTGTGACTGGTCTTTTTCTTCACCTAGATGCTAGAAGGCTTGATGCTTATAGCAGACTTGTTCATTCTTCTCACCAAGTCTTCCCTCTACTCATATGTATCCTTAAACAACTGACTGAAGCTAATCAAGACCTCATTTACTTGTGCATGCTAGGCCAGATTTATGAATTAGAACATTATCATCTTGAGTCTTTTCCATTTGACCTTCTAAAAAACTCATTTACATTTACAAATCTTTTGATGTTACCAAGCTCACCTGATTATAGTCTAGGGTGAATTTAGGAGTGATAACAGTTGGGCCATAATTACTTAGGGAAATGGAAAAGCAAATGTTGAAAATTAAACAGAATTTAAAGGCTACCCAAGATAGGAATAAAAGCTATGCTGACAAAGGTATAACTCACAGGAAGTTTAAAGTGGCCAATCATGTATTCTTGAAGGTTAAGGCCAACAAAAGTTCACTGAAGTTGGGAAATTGTTCCAAGTTTTCAGCTAGATATTGTGGACCATTTGAAATCCTAGAAAGGATTGGTCTAGTAGCTTATATGATTCCATTTTCTACATCTATGTCTGTTCATAATGTATTCCATGTACCATTGCTCAAGAAATATATACCTTATGCTAATTATGTAATATATTGGAATGTGATTCAGGTGGAGCAAGAAGGCGCTATCCAAGTGCATCCGATACACATTCGGGACCGAAAAATCAAACATCTCTGGAATCAAGCCATAGGGATTGTAAAGGTCCAATGGACCTAGTACGGTCCTGAGGATGCTACTTGGGATCATGAGCATGCAATGTGGGTATATTACCTACATCGTTTTTAAGATTTTAGAAATCTAGTTGATATGTGTACATAATACATTGAGGACGAATTTTAAATAAGGGGAGGGGATTGTAATACCCCTAGGCCAAACCCCAACTATAAATGTAAATGCAAATGTACTTAAGCTGGTGAGTTGTTTGATATCATTTTTGTATTCACCTTCCATGGTATAGTGCACACATGTATTGCACACTAAAATGATGAATTGTGCACATTCCAGAATACCACGCGCAAAAAACATAAGTGCACGCAATTTTGAGGCCAGGGAGCCTTTGTTTATATGTTGTGTTTTATAGGTTGGTGAGACAACTATTATAATCTAGGAGGATTATGTGTGGAATTAGGCTAGGGAGCCTAGATGCTAAAGGCCAGTGATCCTATTTTTTGTATATGTCTTAACATTAATATAATACATCATTGCATGTAGATCGAATATGATAAAAGAGTATAAAGGACTAAATTCCACCAATTAGTGAAAGGGGGGGGGCTAAAAGATAAGGAAAAGGGCTAATCTAGGGAGCTTAAGCCAAAAAGGAATATTATATTAATATTTCGTAAAGTATAAAGTATGGATAATTATTTTATCCTAAGTTCTAAGGATGGGGACAAGTGGGCCAAAGTAACTCCCAACATGACAAGTGTCAATTTATGAACATGCATACATATAGTTTGGACTTAGTTCATTTTCCCCATTCATTCATTCCATCATCATGCACTCACTCATTGATATGTCCTCAGTACCTTTCTATTAATAGCACTGTACATGTACCCATACCCATACTCATACCAATACCCGTACCTGTACCTAGTTAGGTTAGGAGTTGGACTAAAGAAGCGGGTTGTCAGACCCATGGGAGACTCAAGAGGTAGGTTGTCAGGCCTGTGAGAAATTTCTCTCTCAGTGAGATAATTTTTGGGAATTGATTTCTTGAAGGTGCCAAACTGCAGCTATAGGGCTCTAAGACTTCCTGTCTGACCTATTGTTGAAGCCTTGGAAGGGAAGTGGGGCAGCTGAGGGACTATTGAGCAAAGAAGGGGCACACTTCTTGAGGTGGGACACGCATGTGGGGAATGAGGGACTGTAGGTTGCTAGTTTGATTTGGTACTTGTGACAAAGTCTTTCCTATTTTCTGAGATACATTAGTCTGGTTAGGAATCCCTTTACCTGGGTGGAGTTTAGACCCAACTTGGGGGTGAACCACTACTGAGAGTGATGAGCAATGTGGTCTAAGGCTAGGAGGTTCATGGAATGTTTGCATGCAATTGGTGATATTCTTACCAAGATAAGTATCAATTGTGTGTTAATTTATATGCTGCATTATTATTTATGTGTTTAAATTGATTGGTTTTTCCTGTGTGGCTTATACTTGTCTTTATATTTATGGGAATTTCCTATCTATGTTTCCTGTATGTGTTTATTTTTATTTCCGTATGAATCTATGCATTTACAGAATTTACTTGTCTGTTTTAAGTTTTATATATAAAGTTCCACAATATTTTATGTGTGTATATGTTTTAATTTGCATACAGTTCGAAAATTTTTACGTGGCATAACTGAGTTGGATGTTGGGGATGTTACACCTTATTATCAAGGGAATCCTTTTCTATATTCCCTCTCACTGCTACTTGAGCATACCAAGCCATATATGGTTATCATCCACCTCTATACATTAATCTAACCCACTGGTCATTTAGAAATGCCCCAACACTCCCTTTATCACATTCAGGATCAACATTTCATTAACCATTCTACCTTATCTTCAAAAGGTAGTATGAAATCAATATTATTATTACTTTACTTATGTTTCTATTATCAATGTTGGAATACTAAGAGGGGTGGTGGTGAATCAATATGAGCACTTTTACCACTTTTAACCACAATATATATATGTTAACTTTATCAGCAATATATCATCAATATATCATCAATGTATAATGAATATATAATCATAAGAAGCATCACATCAACATCACATCAAATACACATTACACCAGAATTTACGTGGAAACCTAAATGGGAGAAAACCATGGAATTCTTTCTTATATATAAAATAATACATTCATTGGAAGCACTAAATTCCCAATTCTCTAGTTGTAATTGGAAGAGGCTATGAACCCCTATTTACGGGCTCCAACCTGAAGGAATCTCCAACTCCCTATGTTCTTCGAAACTAACCAAAAGGAGGCTACAACCCCCTTTCCTTCCCTCATCCTACCTCTCTGAAATACAATTGTATACCAATTGTCACTACCACAATCTCTGCCACTATCACTGTCACTGTAACTGCCACTATCACCACCACTATCACCATCACTTCTATTGTCACTGTCAACTTGTCTCATAAACCTATCATTGACCAATGTGTCCAACCCATCATTGTCACTGATACTTAACAATATCCTCTCAAATTGATCATATACCAAGGACGCCTCTCAACTAGATATCCAACATCGCCAACACATGCCTCGACCAAGCATGTACCAAACCATCAACATGTACCCTACCAAGCATCAACTGTGCACCATAACTTGTGCGAAAACACATGCATCAGCCATGCACCAACACCTATACAACATTAAGTGCATCAACCATGTACCAACACCTGTACCATGTACCTCAACTATCAACCATGTACATAAACCATCAACCATGTACATCAATCATCAATTGTGTAACAACATATGCATCAATTCATAAACCAAAACCTGAAGCATGCATCAAAATCAACCAATATCATATACCATGTATATTCCTCAAGTATATTCCAATATCACAAAAATTTTCCTCTAACAATGAACCATAACAACCATATAGAATGTACCAAGGATATGTCTCAATCATAACACCTAATATTGAACCTCAACCATATGCAACCATAAACCAAAAGGGGCCTCCAAGATATGTCTTAAGCATGTGCCATACCATCCATTAAACAAGTCTAATGAACTATCACATCAACCATGTATCAAACCCTCATTGTTATTCATCCTCACCTTGTACCAATATCTTCAACAATACAACTCAACCAAAAATCCTCAAACATGTACCATATTGCATGCTTCACACATGTACCACAAGATATGTCATAAACCATGTACTAAACAAGTACCAAAAGTCTCAATATGTGCATCAAGCATAAACCATAATCTCCAAAATATCACCAAGCCATGCCACCAATATGATCCATAACATTACCAAGATATAACCCTCAAAACTTACACAATGACATACCTCATAACCTGTGACAACCTTGTTGCTTAATCGTACCATGTTGCAACCTGGAACAAGCATACCCTTTACTTTATGTCATCCTTGCTACCTCATTTTCGCCAATAGATCAAGTGTTCACTAGATATATATATTCAATGAAATTGTGTGTAAGAATGAGAGACTTTTGATGTGTATTGATACTCTTCCATTTAACTCCTTTTCAACCACTTTACCCTTAATTAATTTATTGTTACAATTGTTTTACCCTTTTTCATAATTTTAGGGTAAAAAATGTTTTACCCTTTTTCCTAATTTTAGGGTCATAATTGTTTTACCTTTTTTTTTTTAAATATAGGGTCATAATTGTTTTACCATTTTTCCTAATTTTAGGGTCATAACTGTTTTACCCTTTTTCCTAATTTTAGGTTCATAATTTTTTTACCCTTTTTCCTCATTTTAGAGTCATAATTGTTTTACCCTTTTTCTTAATTTTAGGGTCAAACTATACTTTCTTGTTGCAACTACTTTACACATAATTAGTAAACTCGTAATTTATTTGTTACAACTACTTTACCCATAATTAACTTCTTGTTGTAACCACTTTGACTAGCAAACTTCTTGATGACTTTATAGAGTCTTCTAGATTAATTTACTTCCTGTTGAACTTCTAGGAGATTCTAGATGATTCTTTAGGGTCCTCCAATCTTTACAAAGCCATATCTCCTCAACCGTAAGGAGCCACATGGCATACCACCTATCACCGGAAATGGCATGACATGTAATATCCATCTATGAGTGTCTTACATGCATCTACACTGTCCTTCATGTATTTATTCCTGGATTAGTTGTGGGTTCCATGGCCATACTTTTGGGGCTACATGTAGACTTCATCAAATGAACCCAACACATATGTTGACATCCACCACTCCATCAATGATAATTAACTATCCATCTATCTCAACGAGATCTCTAGGGATTCCAAACTTCTCCAAGGGTTGACATCAATGACAACCAACTATCCAAACCAATTGTCCAGCAATCATATCCCCACTAACCCTATGATCTATGACATCACCATATTTTACATCCAATAATAGACTATAATAATTCTATATGCATGTTATATCCATGATCAATCTTCACCATATGGATTCCAGCATATCCTCGTGCACCAAACATTTCACTTATTCCAGCAATGCAAATGCATTCCACTTGCTTACCTTTTGCACATAAATGCACTTAAGTTAATAGGGATATACACTCCCTTAGCACAACCATGAGCTTTTGAACTTGTTGATGTCATTTCATTTCTTCCATGAGGTTTATTCTTATTCTATAAGACTCCTTTTTACTTTCCAAAAAGGCGACTATACCAATAACAAGTTTTCAGTTATGACAAGTCAATTAAGTTGACCTCACATATTTCCATAAGGCCTCTAGACATGGGGAATTATATTCACAAGGCCCAATCTCTTATTTATGTAGTGATTGTAATTTCTAGAGGCTTCATAAGCCCATATTTGTAGGAAACCTTGCATCATGTTCTGTTCATTCCCTCCCTAGATTCAAGAATTCTCATAACAAGTTTTTTTCCATTCGCATCCAGGTCTTCCTATTAGCGCCTATCAACATAATCCCACTCCTGTAGAAGTGGCTATCATTCCCACAAAGAAACAATATTATTCTCCTGTTGCAATCCAACATGATTCATTTTTTTTTTTTGAGTAAATTCCCAACAAAATTTCAATCTACAACCCTGATCCACAGGGAGCTTATGCAAATAATCTCCTTGTGGTAGTAAAAACTTTCCAGTGGCTCATATTATCCTTGGTAAACTATTCTCATGATTTTTCTCTGGCCCATCTAGGCCTAGTGTTTGAATCATGCTATGATACCACTCTGTCACACACCCAACCCCCTAAGTACCTTTTAGAAGACGGGGTATTAAATTTTTGATTCTTCTAATGATCTTAAAATTTTTCTATCACAGCTCTATCATCTTCTTCTCATCAAGAGTTTTCCAACAATGGTAATTTATCTCAAAACTGATCTATGGAATGAGGGTTATGACCTTTTGAAGTTCTCAGGTTTACATAGGTAACATCTCTCTTACTGCCACGTGGAATTTGTGTGACATTTCTTTGTCTGCACCAATTGACATGGTGACACCCTGGTCTCAAAGTGGCACTAGCCTCACCAGCCATGGTGGAGCTTGACTCCATGCAGGCCTATGACCATCATTTCTCAACATTTCTTCGAGTGAACTTTGCGTTCACCTCTGATGGCTATGGAATCAAGGAATATTCCCTATCGATACCATCCATTTAGAGAGCGATAAGTTTAGGAAATTTCACTACTTTGAATCTTAAGCTATTGAGGAACATTCCCTTCTCCTCGATGGGTGATGTGGATGCACGTCACGGTCTCCCGACCAACAATTGAGATCCATTCAATGCATAAGGCTCACATGTCCAACTGGACCCCACTCAACTCGTCAAACTATTAATAATGGACATTTGTCTTCCTAAGGGAGTCTTGGCTTCCTTGTTGGTAAGACGCATCATCTAGTATGTCAATACTTCATCTTTTAACGTGATATGTGGCTTAGTTTCCACTCGACACATGGACCCATCAGAACTTGCAATGTCACCATAGGGTGCATAGGATCATTCAGACCAAGATTGACAATTGTCCATTTCTCTATAAACTGATTAGTATACTTAATTAATACCTTACTAGAATACCACTCCTTGATATTTATTTATTAAATACTCATTAGGTATAATTAATTATTTACCCCCATAAACACATATTTACTTAGCCCAATTATTTACTTAAGTACCATTTTTGTAATGATTAACTCATAAGCCAATTAATTATATTATAACATAAATTATATTATTTTCTAATATAATTAAATTATACCATAAGATACTTATGCTTATAATCCTTGATTAACATAATAATCAAAGAACATGGCTTATGACTTCACAATGTAATCCCTTACATAATTTAATATTTATTTATTGGGAGAGAAAAGGGGCAAAATGTATCTAATATTAAATATTATTAAAAACCCCTGACATGCATTATTAATCATTTTAAAACCTTAAAATAATGCAAGGGGTCATATTTCAAAGCCCTTCGGAGTCATGGTCCAAGCTCTTTGGAGTTGTTACTCCAAACAACCCAAGTTCAACTCTGAAAGTGGTAAGCTCAAAAAGGTTTGGAAGGGTGTTTATTTATTATGTATTAATGTTATACCAAGACAGACCAATATTAAATATATTAATTCATTTTGAGGAAATTTAAACCTCCTTCACATGCATAATTTACTTTTCATATTTTTATAATACTATTAGATGCAGGTGACACCCTCTCTACACTCCCATCACCAATGACAAGTGAGTAGGGTTTTAATATTTTTATATCTTTAAAATTTATAACACACATGCCATCGTTATGATGACTTTGGACATCATTTAAACACTGCCTTCCATCCACTATGAATGTTCAAATTCGACTATAATTTGGTCTTGAAAACTGTGTGCACCTCCTGTTCTTCCGACAACCAATTACAAAAGGGTATATTTTAAAGTTATTTAATATGGGTGGGGTCTTATACTTCCCAGGATTTTGGACACCGAACTCTCCCTCCTCACTTGTCACTCTAAAGGCTTTGGACATTATTCAACTACCCCTTTTCATTTACTCCTAAAGGGTTTTGGAATTCATGTTGAATTATTGTAGTGTTATATTGTGAAAGACTCCATCATACATTTACTCCTTTCTCATTTTTCCTAAGGCCAATCATAATATAACAAGGTTAATCATTATAATATATTGTATGTTTAAAACTTCATTGGTCATCGCCATTACTCCATTCTCTGTGCTTCGACGAGATGGAAATTCTAATAATAATAAACATATATTTATTTACATATCCATGTGTTGAGAAAATAAGAGTATTTACACAACTCTAGGTCTTTGAACACTAACAAATAAAAATACCCAAAATATAGAATTCATTTAAGAGTAGTGAGCTACATGTGCAAAATATGTATTTTATGAAATAAGGAAAAACCTTAGAACAATGAAAATCTTTCCATGGAGGGAAGATATTTCCAATCTCCATTACTCGCACACCAGACAAAGATTCATCGGTTTGATATGTAAATTTATAATTTCTTATTATTCAAATATAAGAATATTTAAATGGTAAATTAGGAATTTACTGGTAATTACTAGACTTTACCATTTGTTCCAAATTTTCCTATAAATATAGATTTTCACATTTTCATTTAGAAATGTATGTTATTTGTTTTCTTTCCTTATTTTCCAGAGTATTTACATGCCCTCGGAAGTGATATCCTTTCTGGTAAAACCTTGTGTTTACTCAAATTTACAAATCTCCTAATTACAAGCATTTCTTTACTAATTTCTGGGAATTAATCATCATTCTCAATTCTTTCCATTTGGACAACAATTTTACTTTGTAAGTCCAAGTAAAATTTGGTTTCTTACCAAATTCAAACAAAAGATTAAATTATCCACAATATATCCATTTCTAGATTTCACTTTTATTTCAAATTTAGGAATTTAAAGTGCATTCTCATTCCTTTCTTCATGTTTGTTTGTAAAAATACTTTTCCTCTTCTATAAGGTGTGGCTTGATCTCTTATTGTCAAACCGGGGCTGATCTTCCTTCAATTTCTAATTCTGGTAGATTTTCCAGACTAATAGAGAGCCGAAGTCCTATTCCCATCCTTCCAGTTTCTAACAGAAAGTTGCACTTTCATAATTACCAAGAGGATTTGGGATGACTATGGTGGCTTCACTTTACTAACATTTGAGAATTAGTTCATATAAACTAATACATATGATCAACCAAAATTCTGCTCCAAATTTGATTTAGAACTCATTACTAACAACTTTCTTTTTCTAGATAGGGTAGGAAGAAAACTAATGACAGAACATGATTTCCAAAAACTTTACTTCATATTTTCTAGCTAGCCAGGCAATCAAAATCACAAATTTCAGCATTTAGAAATGAGAATAATATTTGTAAGCATCAAGCACATGAAGTCCATATTATAAAATAAACCAGTCAATAAAATACAAAACTCATAAAAACACTTATCTGAAGCTTGGAATTATTTGGCAACTATTGAAAGGTGTTCCCTTTTCCACCCAACTATAGGCACAACTTCTCTTGGTGTATTCCTCAACTTTCCACCCCCTAGTTGGATCATGATTCCATGAGAGAGAGGTTCTTATGTTTCTTAACAAAAACAAGGGAAAAATGTTACTCTCCTTCTCCCAGAGGAACTTGGTAGTCTAGTTTTCTATCCACCAAGAAAGGGAGTCTGTTGTGATTTCTCTTTCTCAATCACTCAAATTCTCTGCAACTCTATTTCTTAACTTGATTAGAAAAACACTGCCCAACAATTCCTGCACCCAAAACAATTTGTTTTCTCAATTATCTTTAGAACCAGAGCGTTGCACACCCTCCTCTCTACTCAGAAAAATGGTTTCCAAACCCCTTCGTGTGTCTATCCTCTTCTATGCTCTTATTTTTTCCTTATTCTTTCCTTCTTCAACCATATTTCATGGGTCAAATCCCCCAATTCATGGGTCATTGAAGAATCCTCTAGATGGGTATTTTTCGGCCCGTGGTTCTAAGGCAAGGCAATTCTGTTACAAAACACATTCCCTTTCATAATTGTGGGAAGATGATAGTTCAACTACCAACTTCCTCCAGTAACTACAATTCAGAAAAATTGGCAATCTAGATTTTTCTTGAGTTTTCATTTGGCAAGGGAAATTTCCTCACTATTTCCCTCTCATGCATCATAACCTATGTAGGCAATCTACTTCAATAGTTGTTCAAATTTTCCTTTTTCTATTAATAATATAAAAATTTTCAACATAACAGGTATGTCCATAGTCTTTTAGAAAAATATAATTATGTTTACAGGCTGGGGTAAACAGGGGTGTTACAATCCACTCCCCCTTAGAGGAACACCATCCTCAATGTTCATTGCATCTCAACAATACTAGTCATGTCTTCTTCTTTTATCTCCTTCAACAATGTTGTTCCTCTTTCTTGGTCTGGTACATTCTAGACTCTTGGACTTTGTCACATGCCTACAATAATTTCAAGTAGCAAGCATATTAATCACAATTACATGAAAAAACATTTTATTGTTGTTCAAAACACATTGAAGAGGAAATATTCACATCAACACAATACTTATCTATGCAATTTCATGGATCCACATCTAGTTGGTTGTCTTACTAAATTGGCCCATTGTTTCCTTGACATACCCATTCTTTTCATGATACCAACTAATAATTTACAAGAATTATCAAAGTCTCCTCTTCCTTGTGGTCACTCACCCTCCAGGCCCAGTTCTGAGCATCCCTTTCTCTTCTATACATTCCCTCGGGTGATCCATATTTCATTTCCAAGGATTTCACACACAAGAATAATTTTCCAAGACTTCATCGACTCTTATAGTCAAAGAATCCCTCTGACTTTATTTTTCAAGGAATCCCTCTAGCCTGTGTTACCACACCACAACATATTCTATCGTTATCATGGCTTATCACAGGGTTCTCATGTCACAACAATAGTATTTTTCCATGATTTTCCATCTTGATAGCCATCATCTGTCCCTTCGGGACAAATCTTTCATCTCATCTATATCACATGCATACATTAACTGTGAGATGTTATCATCAATTCCAATTCATAATTTTCTTGCAAATTTATCATCCAGAGATTTCCAAATTACACATTTTATTTTCATATATGTTCCACACAGGAACTAAATTCCCATAGCAGTTTGTCTCAATAGGCATTTGTGTTCCTTGTGGGCTTACTTTTTCATCCATACCTGAGACCCTTCTTCCTTCACCTCCATCCTCACATAACCAAACCAATTGTTAGTTCTCATGGACATTGTATCTTCAAAATTGTGCATACTAATAGTCAAATCATTACAAAGGAAAAGGAAACACATGTATCATTTTAGAATACTTATTTTTTCAAATTCAATTCAACTATTAAATGGATTTAATCAATATTTCAATGTCCATGGTCACATACATACCCAATGCACCCTTGCATTTATTTTCATATTACTATATTTTGTGTTAGGAACTTTTCCATGATGTGTTGATTCTTGACCAACCTCTCTCCAAATGGATTTCTCTATCCACATTCATTATTACAATAGGATTGTTCCTCCTTCTTTGATTTGATCATTTCCTCAGATCAACACATGTGAAACTAAAAGTTTCCCATCAATGCATTCAAGAATATTTTCTTTACAAGTAACCAGGGTGCCAATGAGAACCTTCATGGCCACCCAATTCCTATTTCTACCATTATTTCAATTCTGTAAAATATGGGAAGATCCTCCTTCCATACTAGGAAGTCAATTTTCTTCCCTATCATGAAAACATGCATTTCCTCAATGCATTCAATCAATGTGCTGGTTATGAGCACTTTTGTTCCCAATCATTCTTGATTTCCCAATACATTCATGATTCCTTGTTCATGAAATTTCTTGGAAGGATTTCAATCATCCTTGACTACTAGAGATTTTTTTCTCTATTCTTCAAGTTCCTTTCCTAAATCTTACCCTACTTGGGTATCAATGGAATACAATAGCCACTCAAAATTATTTCTATATCATTAAAATAATAAAATATTTTAGAGGGGATCCTTACCAAATCCCTTCATACCTTATGTCACGCATTCATGAACATTTTTATACATGTTCTAGCTTCCAACACCCTTTTTCTGATTTTTACCTGATCGGTGGTGCTCCATGGGGCTCCCAAAGTCCATTCAATAGTATTTTAACAAAAACCTTATTGCATTTATCCTTTACCAGAGGTTTTCTACCATTGGCGGTTGTCCTTTCCTAACAAATCCAATCATTTCCCACATAAACATGCATTATCACATTCAAAATTATGTCAATTTTCATGTTAACTAAAATGCATGTATTTAAATCAGTAAAAACATTTTCATATATGCCCCCCAACATATCTATATGAATTGTATCACATTACCCTCAAATTTTTCATGAGTACAAACATAATCAAATCTCTAGTTGTCTCCATAGTCACATTGTTATCACCATTCTCATGCTAAAACGCTCACATAGAACAACATATCAACTTATCATCCCACGATACACAACAAGGAAAAGAGTTAAGGGACTCTTCCCTCCTTTCCAACTCCTCCTACACGTCTTGGAACTTTCAATTCAACTGAGTTATTTCCAAGGCCTTAATTCCTTTTCTTGACATGGCTCAACCAAGCCTATTCATTTAAACATACTTATTTTTTTATTATCCTTGGCTTTCACAGTTGTTCCATTTTGAGGTTTATAAATCTGTTAATCAAATCAAAGTTTTTAGGGGGAGGGAAGTGTTTCTCCTTATTCGCTTCTGTAATCTACTCCCTACTAGGATTTGTCTACTTTGTTCCTTGAGTTGTCTTGGTTAGGTTCACCTTAACCTTCTTGGATAAATCAACATGCTACAACAACAAGCTTTTTTTTCACAATGAATTATGAACCTATGCATTCTTCACATTACCATTTAGACATCGGAATGTTCTTCATTCATTTGTTAGTCTTCCATTCATGCATTCATTTTTAGAATGTAATCCAGGATTCTTATATAGATAGGTTTGCAGGCCACTACCCAATTCTCAACAATAATTAAGGTTGTGAATTTGTTGTCCTAACAAAGTCTTTACACAGTTCCTCCAAAGGGAAATCCTTCAGCATGCAACTCTTCTGTTTCACACCCATCACTATCTGGAGTGGCCTCAACTTCATTATCTTAGAGGTTTACTCAATATTTCATAAGGGATATAAGCATGCATATTTATTATGCATCCATATTATTCATCCACACATGTTCATTGTTCTATTAACTTACATTCATAATGCACTTAACCAAATGCATCATCATAAGCCTATGTGTGTCTAGCATAGGTATGCTTTATAGCTCACATGCATCCTCACTTTAAAATTATTTAACTCATGATTGTTCACAATCATTCTCATGCAATCCTCACAGGAATAATCATGTTTCCTTTTATAATGACAATATAGAATCCCTACTCATTTATGTTTTCATCCATTTGTATTATATTTCCTTAATTAAACAGAACACATCCTCCTCAATCTATTATTAAAAACAAAATAGTCACGATTCTTCACAATAGAGTCAACCATGCATCCATCGTATTTATGCAATCCTGGCAAGTGCAATTCTTTCCTTACATTCCACTTGTTCGACAGTCATATCATGTCTTTATTATACACATACTCGTTCATCATACATGTGCATCACTTCCACATTTTTATATCATTCATTCATATCTATTCGATCTTAATTTTAGTCTTCATACCAGAGAGCCTTATAACACATTCAATCCATGCACTCAAGTATATACAAACATAGGTAAATCTTCAACATGTAAGCTTAATTCTTGCACATTTTTCCATGTCATTCACACACATGGACATTTCAAAATTCCATATCCTTCCTCCAAGACACCTTTTAGTCATTCTTATGACAAGTCTCATAAGAATACTTGACACTACGTTGCCCTCTCTATTGAGATCTTAAAATCATTCATATGGAACCTCTCACAGACATATTCATAATTATGTTTCCCTTTCTATACAACAACAACCAACAAGAAATCACTCTTGCCTCAACTATTATAAATTTATTACACAACCCAGGAGAACAATTTGGGTTATATCAACAGTGTCAAGGGTCATAAGACAACCAATTTAGCTTTTAACCATTCTTGATCAACAAACCTTCTTATCAAGGGAATCCTTTTCTATATTCCCTCTCAATGCTACTTGAGCATACCAAGCCATAGCTATATGGTTATCATCCACCTCTAGAAGTTAATCATACCCACTGGTCATTTAGAAATGCCCCAACAATCCCTTTACCACATTTAAGGTCAATATTTAATTAACAATTCTACCTTGTCTTCATAAGGTAGTATGCAATCAATATTATCGGTACTTTACTTATTCTTCTATAATCAGATCATCACTAACCCTATAATCTATGACATCACCATATTTTACATCCAATAATAGACTATAATAAGTATACATGCATGTTATATGCATGATCAATCTTCGTGATATGCATTCCAACATATCCTCGTGCACCAAGGATTTCACTTATGTCTGCAGTGCAGATACATTCCACTTGCTTACCTATTGCATAGACACGCCATTAAGTTAGTAGGGATATACACTCCCTTAGCACAAAAATGATATTTTGAACTTGCTCATATCATTTTGCTTCTTCCATGAGGGATATTCTTAGTCCGTATGACTCCTTTTTACTTTGCAAAAAAGGGAGCAGTATCACAATAACATGTTTTCATTTATGACAGGTGAAGTAAGTCGACCTCACATAAATCCATAAGGCCTCTATACATGGGAAATTATACTCAAAAGGCCCAATATCTTATTTAAGCAGTGATTTTAATTGCCAGAGGCTTCATAAGCCCACATTTGTAGGCAACCTTGCAACCTATTCAGTCCATTCCCTCCCTGGATTCAAGAATTCCTATAACAGGTTTTTTTCCTTTCACATCCAATTCTTGCTATAAGATCCTATGGGAATAATCCCAATCCTATATGAGTGGCTCTCATTCCCCCAAAACAAAGATATGATTCTTCTAATGTAATCCAACATGATTCATTTTTTTTTTAGTAAATTCCCAACAAAATTTCAATCTGCAACCCTTCTCCACAAGGAGCTTATGAAGATAATATCCTTATAGCAGTAAACACTTTCAACTAGCTCATCTTATCCTTGGTAAACTACTCTCATGACTATTCTTTGTCCCATCCAAAACTAGTGTTTGAATCATGCTTTGATATCACTCTGTCACACACCCAATCCCCTAAGTACCTTTTAAAATATGGGGTATTAAATTTTTTCTTCTTCTAACGATCTTAAATTTTCTCTATCACAACTCCATCCTATTATTCTCATCAAGAGTTTTCCAACTATGCTAATTTCTCTCTGAACTAAGCTCTAGAATGAGGGTTATGACCTTTCAAAGTTATCTAGTTTACATAGGAAGCATCTCTCTTACTACCAAGTGGCATCCACGTGACATTTCTTTGTCCTCGCCAACTGACGTGGTGACACCCTAGTCTTGATGTGGCACTAGCCTTGCTTGCCACTATGGAACTTTAGTCCATGTAGGCCTATGACCATCATCGCTCAGAATTTCTTCTTATGCACTCTACGTTCACCTCTGACAGCTATGGTATCAAATAATATTCCCTATTGATACCATCCATTCAGAGTGTGAAAATTTCAGGAAATTTCACTACTATGAATCTCAAGGTATCGAGGAATATTCCCTTCTCCTTGATGGACAACGTGGATGCACATCATGGTGTCTTGACCAATGGTTGAGATCCATTCGGTGCATAAGGCTCACCTGTCCAACTGAACCCCACTCAACTCATCAACCTATTAATAATGGACATTTGGCATCCTAAGGGCATCCTGGCTATCTTGCTAGCAAGATGCATCATCCAGGACGTCAATACTCCATCTTTTAATGTGACATGTGGCTTAGTGTCGCCTCGACACATGGACCCATCACAACTTGCCATGTCACCATAGGGTGCATAGGCTCGTTCCACCAAAGATTGACATTTGTCCATTTCTTTATAAATCGATTAGCGTACTTAATTAATACCTTCCTAAAATAATGCTCCTCGATATTTATTTATTAAATCCTCATTAGGTATACTTAATTATTTATCCCCATAAACACATATTTACTTAGCCCAATGATTTTCTTAAGTACCATTTTTGTAATGATTAACTCATAAACCAATTAATTATATCATAACATAAATTATATTATGTTCTAATATAATTAAATTATACTATAAGATACTTATGCTTATAATCCTTGATTAACATAATAGTCAAAGAACCTCGCTTATGACTTCACAGTGTAATACCTTACGTAATTTAATATTTATTTATTGGGAGAGGAAAAGGATAAAATGTATCTAATATTAAATATTATTACAAAACCCCTCACATGCATTATTAATCATTTTATAACCTTAAAATAATGCAAGGGATCATATTTTGGATCCCTTCGGAGTCATGCTCCAAGATATTTGGAGTTGTTACTCCAAACAACCCAAGGTCAACTTCGAAAGTGGTCATCTCAAAAAGGTTTGGAAAGATGCTTATTTATTATGTATTAATGTTTTACCAACCCAAAAAAATATTAAATATATTAATTCATTTTTAGGAAATTTAAACCTCCTTCACGTGCAACATTTACTTTTCATATTTTTATAATACTATTAAATGCATGTGGGACCCTCTCTACACTTTGATCACCAATCACAAGTGAGTAGGGTTTTAATATTTTTATATATTTAAACTTTATAACACCCATGTCATCACTCTGACGACTTCAGACTCCATTTAAGCACTCCCTTCCATCCACTCTGAATGGTCAACTCTGAGTAGACTTTGGTCTTGAAACCTATGCGCACCTCATGTTCTTCTGAAAACCAATCATGAAAGGGCATATTTTAATTTTATTTAGTATGGGTGGGGTATTATACTTCCCATGCTTTTAGACTTTCAACTCTCCCTCCTTGTTTGTCACTCTGAAGGCTTCAGACATTATTCAACTACCCTTTTTCATTTACTCTGAAAGGGTTTTGGAATTCATGTTGAATTATTATAGTTTTATATTGTTCAAGACTCCATTGATCTTCACACTCCATACATTTATTTCTTTCTCATTTTTTTGAAGGCCAATCATAATATGGAAAGGTTAATCTTTATAATATATTGTATGTTTCAAACTTCATTAGTCGTCACCATTACACCATTCTCTATGCTCCAAGGGGATGGAAATTCTAATAATAATAAACATATATTTATTTACATATCCATGTGTTGAGAAAATAAGAGTATTTACACAAATTTGGGTATTTGAACACTGACAAATAAAAATACCCAAAATATAGAATTCCTTTAAGAGCACTGAGCCACCTGTGCAAAGTATGTATTTTATGAAATATGGAAAAACATTAGCACAATAAAAAAAATTGCACAAAGGGAAGAAATTTCCAATCTCCATTACTCGCACACCAGGTAGAGATTAATATGTTTGATATGTAATTTTCTAATTTCTTATTATTCAAATATAAGAATATTTAAATGGTAAATTAGGAATTTACTGGTAATTACCAGGCTTTACCATTTGTTCCATATAGATTTTCACATTTTCATTTAGAAATTTATGTTATTTATTTGCTTGTCTTATTTTCTAGAGTATTTACATGCCCTAGAAAGTAAAAATCCTCCCTCGTAAAACCTTGTGTTTACTAAAATTTACAAATCTTCTCATTACAAGCATTTCTTTAATAATTTATAGGGATTAATTATTATTCCCAATTCTTTAATAATTTCTAGGGGACATCAATTTTACTCTGTAATTCCAAGTAAATTTTGGTTTCTTACCAAATTCAAAAGAATTATTTAATTATCCACAGTATATCCAATTCTAGATTTCACTTTTATTTCAAATTTAGAAATTTAAAGTGCATTATCATTCCTTTCCTAATGTTTGTTTGTAAAAATACTTTGCCTTTTCTCTAATATGTGCTTTGCTCTCTTATTGTCAAACAGGGGCTGATCTTCTGTCAAGTTCTAAGTCTGGTATATTTTCCAGACCAACCAACAGAGAGGCCAAAGTTCTATGCCCAACCTTCAAGTTTCTAATAGAAAGTTGCACTTTCATAATTACCAAGCTGATTTGGGATGACTATGGTGGCTTGAATTTACTACATTTGAGAATTAGTTCATATACACTAATACAGATGATCAACCAAAATTCTGCTCCAAATTTGATTTAGAATCCATTACTAACAACTTTCTTTTTCTAGACAGGGTAGGAAGAAAATCAATGAAAGAACATGATTTCCAAAATATTTTCTTCATATTTTTTCAGCCAGCCAAGCAATCAAAATCACAAATTTCAACATTTAAAGAGGAGAATAATTTATGCAAGTATCGATCACATGAAGTCCATATTATAAAATAAACTAGTCAATAAAATACAACACTTGGAAAAACACTTATCTAAAGCTTGGAATTAGTTGGCAATTGCTGAAGGGTGTCCCCTTTTCCAACCATCCATAGGAACAATTGCTCTTGATGCATTCCTCAACTAGCCACCCCCTATATAGATCATGATTCCATGAGAGAGAGGTTCTTCTTTTTCTCAACAATAGCAAGGGACAAAGGTTAATCTCCTTCTCCCACAAGAACTTAGAAGTCAATTTTTCTATCTACCAAGCAAGGGAGCCTGCTATGATTTATCTCTCGCAATCACTCAAATTATTTGCAACTCTGTTTCTCGGCTTGATTAGAAAAACACTACCCAATAGTTCCTTCACCCAGAAAAATTTGTTTTCTCAGTGGTCTTTAGAACCAGAGAGTTGCACACCCTCCTTTCTACTAAAAAAATGGTTTACAAACCCATTCGTGTGTCTTTCCTCTTCTTTGCTCGTGATGTTTCCTTGTTTTTTTCCTTCTTCAACCAAATTTTGTGGGTCAAATCCCCCAATTCGTGGGCTAGACCAAAATCATCTAGATGGATACTTTTCTGCCTATGCTTCTAAGGCAAGGCAGTTCTATTACGACACCCATTCCCTTTCATAATTGTGGGAAGATTATAGTTCAACTATCAACTTCCTCCATTAACAAAAATTCTAGAAAAATGGGCAATCTGGATTTTTCTTGAGTTTTAAATTGGCAAGGGAAATTTCCTCATTGTTTCCCTCTCATACATCATAGCCTATGTAGGAAATCCCCTTCAACAGTTGTTCGACATTTTCCTTTTTACATTAATATCGTAAATAAGTTCATCATAACAAGTTTGTCCATAGTCTTTTATCAAAATATAGTTATGTTTACAGGCCGGGGAAACATGGATGTTACAGTTATCTTATTAATATTCATCACTATTTTTTTAGTCCTCAAAGTTGTATATTACACAATATTTACATCCATACCATTTTAATTGGGATTAAATATTTAAGTAAAGCTAGAATTGTTAATAGGTGTTCTTATACTACCTCTGTGATTGCAAATCAAAGCTTCATAGATACAATTCAATGTGATGCTACTCCAATCATTCACTACAATATTATATTCAACACTCCATACCAATATAACCATAGTTTAGTCTATGATAACTAGCCTAAAATGTTATTAGTTGCACTACATAAATAAGTTAGAAAACCTTATCTCTTTTTGTCTCACAATGTTGATCTTCTAATGGCTTCATAGATACAATTTAATGTGATGCTACTCCAATCATTCACTACAATATTATGTTCAACACTCCATACCAATATAACCATAGGTTAGTCTATGATAACTAGCCTAAAATGTTATTAGTTGCACTTAGGCTATGATAACTAGCCTAAAATGTTATCAGTTGCACTACATAAATAATAAGTTAGATATACTTATCTTTTTTATCTCACAATGCTGATTTTAGAACAATAAACTGTTAAACATGTCAATCTACATAAGTATATGTATCTTTCATTATAATTATTAAAATTTATTCAAGATAATACATTTGTAAGTTATCACCTATAATAATGAGTAAATATTTACATTCATTGATGTTCCTAATAGGTCAATTAAAGGTCTCTATCCTTTGTAGTATATATTACATTTTATTAAATCTGTTTTTGAGTCAAAGTTTTATCTAGTGTTGGAATTAACAAATTACAAAGTGAAACATATGTGCACATAAATGAAGTACATAATGGCATACCTAACCCACACACATAATATAATATATATATATATATATGGCATATCAAACCTATCAACATAAAAGACATACATAACCCAAATATATACATGACATACATAAATTGTATGTATAAAAAATGATGCACCTAAGACATGCACATAAATGATACACCTATATTATACATTTAATTGATAAAGATAAAAAAACACATCTAAGTCACACACATAAACAACACAAGCATGGCATACATAAATCGTATGCATAAAAAATGATGCACCTAAGACATACACATAAATGATACACCTATCTTATACATTTAATTGATAAAGATAAAAAAACACATCTAAATCACACATAAACCACACAAGAAACCCACACACATAAACAATGCATATAACTCATACAAATAAGAAACATATATAAGTAATGCACCTTATCACCCATATATATAAGATACATATTTCATCCTTGCACTCAATTGAAAGATACAAATGATTCATGTAACCCACAAAGATATGCACACCTAACATGTCTCGCACACTAATTGCTTAGCACCTATTTAATCATCATAACCATTGTGGAATTAGACACATAATGATGAAGGCTAAATATCGATAGTCCTAAAGCATCAACCTTTAGGAAAAACTGGTGATGTTGTGTTGTTAAAAATCCATTGCAATTACATTTTATATATGGTGAGGGGCATTTTTCAACAATTGCAAAAATTGTATGTTGAGGAGGGACCTAAATGACCATCATTAAAAGTATTGCCAAGAAGTTAAATGGTGATGTTTAATGCCCTTCACCTTAAAATTCATTGAAGTTGGTTTTAAGTATTGTAGTTATAAGTGTTTTTGATGATGACCTTCAAAGGACCGACATGGGCATGATGGTCACCAATGACATTTTAAGGATTGTCATAGGATTGATCAGCAAATGATGATTTCTGTAGTAATGGTTTGATTATTATCGATGAACTAAAATGTGTTAAGGTCTTAGATATACTATTGATTATGGGTATACCACTAATATATCCACTGGTTTGTATGGGTGTCAACTAATAACAAAGGTTGCTTTGAAAATGAAATATTAATAAGGGGTTCTTGTAAACTATGTGTAATATTGTTTTAATTCCTTTTTTTATAAATTCATTTATGATTCTGTTATGAGGGAGATGTGTAATTTCTTTAGTGTTGATTGTGGAGTTGACTCATGACACTTAACAAAAAAAATCAAATATTAAGTAAATCAACCCTAATTTAAAGTTATATATGTATATATACACACACACAATTTTTTTTAAGTGTTTTTTCATAATTCTGAGAGTTTAGTTAAGGAATTTGAACTAGAATAATTCATGAGGTAGATTGATTGGTACTATTGGCTTTTTGGGCCCAGATCCTTCTCCCCTTTATGTTTTTCCTTTTCTCACTGTTTCTTTCCTCTCCCTTTGGTCAATTCTTTTGGAGTGTTTTATCGTAATTCTAAGAGGTTGGTTAAGGCATTCGAACCARAATGATTCAGGAGGTAGATTGATTGGTACTATTGGTTTTTCGGGCCCAGATCCTTMTCCCCATTTTGTTTTTTCGTTTTCTCATTGTTTCTTTCCTCTCCCTTTGATCAAACCTRCTTGCGCATCCTCAAGTGAAAAAGTGAAAAGCACTACTTCCATTAAAATAAGTATTCTAATGGCACTGCTTTAAATAATACACCCATGTAATTTCATTTTAACTCTAAATCTATCATGCATCAAGATGGATCAAATCCCTCAAAGTGCAAATCATTTTTAAATTGCAAAAAATCAAAAACATATTTACAACTTTAAAGATTCGATGCTTCTCTATACATAATAAATCCAAGATTAAGATAAATCTATATTAATATATCTATGGATAAAAAAAATACATATATAACTTTGATAAAATTCACCTTTTAAAATTTTTAATTAGTGATGATATTATTTTTAAAAGTTTTAATTAATGGTGAAATTATTTTAATAATGATGTCTTACTTTGATTATCTTTAATACAATTTAAATAAAAGTTTAACAATATGACTATATTTAATTCACTCAACATACACGCTACGCACATTATCAGTAAGAATGATATGGATATCCGGACGAACAACACCTATGTTATTCGGCAGTCAATTTTAGTGTTTGTCTTATTAGGCTCACACGACAAATTCATAAAAGTAGAATATAATATTCAGGTTATATTATAATACATCATAAATATTAGAAATGCTGCATTATGTTATTCAGCAGACAATATTAGTGTTTCTCTTATTAGACTCATAAGAAAAAATAATAAAAGTATATATAATATAATTTTAGTGTTTGTCTTATTGGACATAAGAAAAAATCATAAAAGTATATATAATATAATTTTAGTGTTTGTCTTATTGGACTCATGAAAACAAATCATTAAAGTATATATAATATTTATGTATATATAATATAATTTTAGTGTTTGTCTTATTGGACTCATAAGAAAAAATCATAAAAGTATATATAATATAATTTTAGTGTTGGTCTTATTGGACTCATGAAAACAAATCATTAAAGTATATATAATATTTATGTTATATTATAATTATGAATAGAAAAAACAAAGGAGAACACATTTCATAAATTAAATTGTAACCTTTACATCCCATGAAAGTTACTTATCCTGAATTTTACTTATCAAGATGTCCAAAGGACTTTCTTCTACTTAAGAGCATGGCCATGTATATTCTTTATAACCTTTAACCTTACTAATACCCTTACCCCTAGAAGCGTGAGATTGAATGTATGGTTCAAATAATGAATGATGGTGGCATTATTTGATCTTTTCAAAGTACTTTCATCGATGATGATGGTTTATAAAAGGATTGTTCATGGCATATTTGTTTTGATAATAAAGATAACAACATCATTAAAGATAATTTTCTTATTTTTATCGTTGATTATTGAATTTTTTCTTATTAAGTTGGATTTTTGTTTGGGATATTATAGGATTAGAATGAGGGAAGAAGACATTCCTAAAACAACCTTTAGAACATATGAAGGTCATTATGAGTTTTTGGTGATTCCTTTTAGCTTTACTAATGCATCCTCCACATTTCAAATCTTGATCAATTATATTTCAAACACTTTCTCAGAAAACTTATGTTGGTATTTTTTGATGATATAATAATCTATATAAAATATTGTGAAGAGCATGTACAACAGGTTGGCACAGTCTTAAAACTATTAGAGGAACAACAACTATATAAAAATCCTTCAGAGTGTGTCTTTGGGGTTCATGAAGTGGAATATTTGGGTAATATTATATCTTATGATGACAACAAGGTCGACCATAACAAAATTAAAGCTATGATGTGATAGCCAATTCCCAAAACCTTGAAAACTCTTAAGATATTCTTAGGATTGATGTACTATTACCCAAACTTAGTTAAGAACTATTGCTGAATAGTAGCACCTCTAACAACATCATCGAGAAGGGATGCCTTTTCTTGGTCTCAAGAAGCAACCCAAGATTTTGAAAAGTTTAAGAGAGTCATGTGTAGAACTCCTATCTTAGCCATGCCTAATTTCAAAAAAAAAAAATTATTATGGAGTATGATGCATGGGGGAATGACATTGGTGTAGATTTAATGCAAGAAGGAAGGCCCCGTATCTTTGAAAGTGACCCAATTAGAGGAAAGAACTTAGTCAAACCCATTTATGAGAGGAAATGTTAACCATACTACATGTAGTTAAGCAATGGTTCCCTTACCTAATGAGAAGACACTTCAAGGTAAAAATGGATCATGATAGTCTAAAATACTTCTTGTAACAATGACTATATTTAGAAGAGAAACAAAAATGGGTTAACAATATGCTAGGTTATGACTTTGAAATCATCTACAAAAATTTAGGAAAATAAAATGTGGTGGTGGATGCAATTACAAGGAAAGAAGGAATTGAGGCCTTAGTTTATGCTATTATGATTCTATATATGATTAGGTGGAAGAAGTAAGGATATAAATATAGTAGGACCATAATATGGAAAATCATTCAATAATTACAATAGGACCCTAGATAATAAAATAAATTTGTGGAGAATAATGATTCATTTGGGTATAAGGATAACCTATATTTATGTGAAGATCCCTAATTAAAAAAGAAGGCCTTTTTGGAACTACACTCTTATCCTATAGTGAGACACTCAATAATTCTGAAAACTTATCACATGATGAAGAAGGATATATTTTAGGAAGGTATTAAAATAGATGTTGAAAGTTTGTGGTGGAATGTTTAGTTTGCCAACAAAATAAAGGAAAGGCGATCAAGAACTAGAGTCTTTTAGAACTATTAGCCATACAAAGTCAATGTTGGGAAAATCAAGGAGTTTATCATAGGTGTACCAATGTTTGAAGGGAAGAATGTCATCATGGTGGTGGTGGATTGACTCATAAAGTATAACCATTTTTTATCACCTTCACATCCTTTTCAAGGAAAATAATAACCACAATTGTAATACACCCAACCCCCTCCATCTCCTTAAGCCGGTGAGATGTGAGATTTCCTCTTCTTATTTTCCTCAAAACTCGGGTTTGAACCTTCAAGGCCCATGTTCATCATTTCATACATGAGAACTTATCTTATCAAAGTTTCTGATTGTATTGAATATATTCATTCAACACCCAACCTACAATTGGCCTATATTGGAAACTCACTACAAAGACCAAGGACCAAATCCTCATGATCGGATGGATGGGGTTCCTTTTACACATCTAGATGAATGATCGACAATGAATCAGGTTGTTTACTTGTTGGGAAAGTGAGTTACCTATCCCACATCATCTCCATCCCAATTGCCTCACTCCGATGGACCTTTTTTAATAGATCCAACGATCCTCGATTAAAGAAATATACAGTCCCAATTAAATCGGTAGCTCGAACTGCACAACAGCTAACACCTCCCCTATCACCCATTCATCATGTGAACATGTGGAACCCTACATGAATCTACTATTGAGGTTAGATTGACCTCCCATCCCATGAATCATTGGCTACTATCCACTCGAATTCCTCCACCATCGAAATACTCCCATTTCGAGTGATCACAAAGCTTCCCGATGAGGTCTGCCCAATGGGACTATTCCAACAATCCTTAGTTCATCCCAACTAATGGTTAGGATTCACTCATGGTATTACAACTACATGACAATTAATAGGCATCTAGGTCTTCCTCCTCATAATAGATCATTCTAAATCCAATGAATGTAAACCCATCAACACCTTCTCAAACATATCTATGGTCCTCTTACACTCAAAATCTCTCCATCGGGTCTCATCCATCGAGACCTCTCACCAGGACTTCTTTCAAGTCTCCTGAACGTCTTCCTTTTGATAGGCTTATTGATCATGTAGTTGGGCATCTACAATCTAGACCTCATTAGACTTATGATAGATCAATGACCCACAATTACTTAGGGTCTTCTCATCAAAATCCCATTGTGACCTCGTGCCTTGGGTTCTCTGATAACCTTTCCTTCCAATGGGATATATTTTGAGGCCTAGATCTCCAACCAATGATAATGATCCTCTACTCCCGCCACATCAACAATTGTCATTCTTATGAGTTCAAACATGGGTTTCTCTTCAAGGAAAATCTTGTGGTATTTCCAGGCATAGCTTAACAATGTTCTACCTAAGTCCCTTAGGCATTCTAACCACTAAGCAACTGAATTGGAGTGTTCTACTACAACAAACCTAAATGAAGATATTGCATCCAGGAAGCTCTCCATTCAAAATTAGGGGAAAATCACAGGGGTAAAATGCATTCTAGGACTTACCAGTCTTGCATTCTCTCCTATAGGGGTTTACTCACTTCCCTCAAGTTACCAAACCACTTCCCTGAAAACCAAGGATACTCTTCCCAAACACCCAATGAATATTGTGTATCTTGTAAGATTTACATTCAAGGGCAAGGAAGTTTATAGGAATACTGACATGTATTGACCTTCCTCATTCATTCATTGACAATTAACCATTAATAATGAAATAAAGTTCTATGTATTTCATTTTACTCGGGAATTCAACATTCTCACATTTAATCAAATATTCATTCATAAAAAAAATACAGTCTATTAATATTAAGCATACAATAGACATAGAAGACTGAAACACTTATCTATTTAGTAATGAGTTTAACCATCCAACCGACTAAGAGGAAAATCCTTTCCACCCAAAAGTAGGCTATGTTGCACTGTAATTTTCTACAACATGCCACTCATGTGCGAGGCCATGATACCACCAGGGGACTAAATCACCTGACTTGCAAATCAAGAAATGGTTCAGGAAGGTTACTATCCTCCACTCCACTAGAAACAATAGAAGTTTCCCTCTTCACACTGAGCTTAGGACCTCCACGAGTTTATCATGTACCTTCCCAAATGGATTTCCTCTACAAAAGGGAGTCCCTTCTATGCTACACAATCCCTCGATGACCTCCCCTTATGAGTGTTGGTTTCTCTCCTGTAAGTACCAAGTCATGGTTATTTGTTTCTCCAATCTGAATGTGGGTCTTCTCTACTCTAGGGTGACCATTAAAATCTTGGGAATTTTTTTTTTTTCCTGAGAAAATCTTCCCAAATCTTCTCTATTGTTTAGAGTCGTGCACATGATCTCCTCTACTCACCACATCATTTGTTTGTGAGTCTTCAACTCACACTCCTCACAATAATCCTTTGCTCCTATGGGTGTGTTCAGTCTTGGTGCAACCGCGTTCTAGATCCCTTCTTCTTCGTAATATGCTGATGTGTTTCTTCCATGTGCGTCTTCTTTCTTCCCACCAAAAGAAATTGTGTTGCTTTTCCACCTTTTATCTCTTCTTCCTTATTATACATGGGATCCATGATGACATTTTTTAGAAGCAACCTATCCTCTCAAGCTACCGAATCAAAGGGGAAAATACAGTGCATCTTTATGGTTGAGGTCTCAATTGGGATTTCACTCCTCCAAGTACCAAATGGGTCAACAATTATTACTTCTCAAACACTCAATCTTAATCACTATAAAGAGGCTCTGTGGTTCCATGCAGTCCAGGTATGTTGGGTAGGTGGTGTATTCAATTTTTGCAGATGTAGGATGGATTGTTGAGAAAGATTCCTATTTTCCTCATTGAAAATTCCCAATTCCACTTCACAAGTCCCACTTGTGGTATCATGGCCAGTACTCAAGGCTTCCTTCCTAGTCAAATTTCTGGTGTGTTTTCATTAATCGTAAACATAATTACATGCTTCATAAATAACAATACATGAAGTCTTAGCATAATTATAGTCATGG
>ML807981.1:105559-117496 GCA_009831015.1 Picea engelmannii
GGGAGTGATTGTCATAAGGGAAGAATGAGAGATATGACTTCATAGTGATACCCTTTATCAAAGGAGGATATATTATTCATATGAAGGGAGAGAGAGTAATCACAGGCTTATAAGCACAAAGAAAAATAAAAGGCATGTACATAGGGGGAGAAACCCCAAGGAGAGTTCAGTCAGGGGGAGGAGCCCCAAAGGGAGATACTCTTTTCCATTGATGTCAAAGGGGGAGAGATAGAAACATTGACGAGGAGTATAACCATGAATTGTATCTTGACTAAGTGTTGCCATCAATGCCAAAGGGGGAGATTGTCAGATAATTGGCTTAGGTTGATGTATAGTTGGTATGGATTGTTGGCTTTCATTGATGTCAACCATTGGAGAGTTATATTTTAGATTGATGTCAACCCTTATTTATTGATGTCAACCCTTGGAGAAAATCCGATAGCACAAAGGTTTGGGTAATGGACCCAAGTTTGTTTGATGTATAATGGTATGAGTTTTAATATATTTTAAGGTAAGACTATTATTTATGGGTAGTACATGTCATTCCATTTCCGTTGGCATGTGAAACATCACATAACTCCTCACGGTTAGAGAGTTATGGCCATGCGTAGTTGGTGAACCCAGGTTTGGGTAATGGACCCAAGTTTGTTTGCTGGATAATGGTATGAATTTTGATATATTTGCAGGTAATACTATTCTATATGGATAGTATATGTCATGCCATTTCCAATGGTATTTGGAACGTCACATAACTCCTCACGGTTAGAGAGTTATGGGCATGTGAAGTTGGAGAACCCACATGAGTCGTCTAGAAGCCCCAAAAAGTCAAAGTAGTCAAAGTGGTTTAAGAGATTTTTAGAAGGTAAATAATAAAGTGAAGTGATGAGTGTACTATAATTCAAAGTGAATACAAAATAAATTATTTAAATATTAAAGTTAATGGATAAATTACTAAGTTGACAAGTGGTTAGAAGTGGGTTAGCCTTAAAATAAGGAATGTGGTTTAAGATGGTTAGAAGGTAACCCCTTGAGGTAAAGTGAAGTGATGAGTGTACTATAAGTCAAAGTGGACAAAAAATAAATTATTTAAATAATAAATTTAATGGATAAATTACTAATTGGACAAGTGGTTAGAATTTTGTTAACCCTAAAATAAGGAAAGTGGGTTAAGATGGTTAAAAGGTAACCCCTTGAGGAGGCTACATGAAAGTATAAATAAGAGGAAAGGCTCTCTCATTTTAAATAATACTTGGGAATATTGAATATCTATAGGTGACTGAGGTAACCAAAGGATATCTAAGCCTAATTTTAGAGGGAAGGTGAAGTAAAGAAGTTTGAAATTCAACGGAGGATAAATTCTTTTGATGATGCTTTCTAAGGTATTTTATTTACAGGTCATCTCACCATTTTCAAAATAAAACATTTTCTAGAATGATTCATACTGTGAAATTGAGAGGCCATTGAGAAAATGTATCCAAGTATATGTGGTACAAATTCCAGCTTGTGGGTCATTGTATTTTTGGAGTTACACTCCGTGGAAAATAGGGTTTGTGGCTAGTTCTGAAACTAGTCTAAAATAGATGTTTTGGGTAAAAACGTCATAAATCCTTCATAACAGATCCAAATACAATAAGACAAAATGTTTTGGTTGGAGTATAATCTTTAGTATTCTATGTAAAATTTTCAGATCCATACAACAAATATTCCGTGCGGGGCACCCTCTACAAGTTCGCTATCTAGAATAAGCTCAAATTCAACATGGTATGCCATTTTTTCTATAACTCATTTTCTGAGAGGTTCCAAGTAGTGACACCTATAGGAATTGCATAAAACACACTGAAGAACATTGTATACTATTTTGATATCTTTAATCATTACAGGTACATATTTATGATTATTTCAAGTTAGGGTTGTTGACTAATCCAAAACTAGTCATGTGAGACTAAAGTAAAGTTTGATGAAAATGGTAGTCTCTTGTTGTTAAAGTTAAGGAAGGTTTGTAGGTATGTAATCATATACACCAGGTCTATTATAGAGTTACAAATCAGATTTGGATGATGAAATTGATGAGGGATTTTGGTTGAGGCACATGTTGGGTACATGGTTTAGACAATTAATTGATGAGTTGGCACATACATGTATAGTTGATGATGTTGGTACATCTTGATGAGTCATAGTTGATGAGTAGTTGATACATGATTGGTACATACTTTGTATATGGTTGGAGGAACTTGTTAGTAGTATTGTTGACACATGGTTTATGGATGATGTAGCATACTTGTATTGGTATATTATTAGAAGAACATATTGATCTTGGTGATGATTATGAGTTGTTGTGTTATGCTTGGTTGATGCACATCTTTGAAAGTTGTCTTAGTGATTGATCTTGGTGAGTAGATATGATTTGGTTGATAAGATTGATGAGATAGGTTGTTGTGAAATATTATTTGTACAGGTTTGGTGCATGGTTGATGCACTTGTTCATGGTACAGGTTTGGTATAGGTTCGTGCATGGTTGATGCACTTGTTTATGGTAAAGGTTGATTATAGTTTGGTGCATGCTTGATGCACTTGTTTATGGTACAGGTTGATTATAGGTTGATTGGTACAAGTTTACAACATTATATCTCACAGTGATAGTGTGACAGTGGTTCCATCATTCTACTTATATTTCAAGGTGGTTGAATGGGGTAGGGACAGGTGGTTGTAGCCGAAGAACATAGGGATTTGTAGCCTCCTTCTAGTTATAGCTAAAGAATTGGGATTTTGACCTTCCCTCAGGTTGTAGCCTGAGAAATTAGGGGGTTGGAGCCTCCTTCCAGTTGCAGTTGGAAAAACAATGAAGTTGGTGCTTCCAATGAATGTAATTCTTAAATACATATAAGAAAAACATTATGTGGTTTTCTCTTGCTTTGGGTTTCCATGTAAAAACACTGGTGTACTATGTATGTGTATGATTTCTCATTTGTTCATTTTTTATTTACTCTAAAACTATTGGATGATAATGATACATTGATATAACACTTTCGTATTGTGGTTAAAAAGGATTGAATTGCTCTATTACTGATTCACCCCCCCTCTTAGTAATCCAACATTTTGCACACCCTGCGGTAGCACCATCTCTACTCTAACTTGGAAAAATGTTCCTTCAGCATGGAAAGGGTTCATTACCTCAGCTACATCGTTTATCAAGATGGAATACATGTCGATCCATCCAAAATCCAAGTCATTCAGGACTGGCCAAGAACAACCACACTCACTCAGCTTCAGAGCTTCTTGGGCCTTGCCAATTTCCACCGCAGGTTCATGTTAGGATTCTCCCATATTTCATGGGACCTCAACCAAGTAACCATGGGTGGTGGTAAGGATAAATTTGTGTAGGGTCGGTCCCAACAACAAGCGTTCGATGATTTGAAGTAGCACTTGTGCTCAGCCCCGATACTTTCACTACCAGACCTGCATCAACCCTTTGAGATCAAGACAGATGCTTTAGACTATGTTGTGGGCATCGTTCACACTCAGCACGACCACCCTATGGCCTAGCATAGTGAGACACTACAAAATTTTGTTCGTAAGTAGCTTACTTACGACAAAAAAATGTATTCCATTGTGCAAGCCTACCGCTAGTGGAGGCATTAAATTCTTTGGAAGGAGATAGTCATCCACACTGATCATAGGACACTACAGTTCATGTAGACACAAGGAAATTGTATAATCACCACCATCATAAGTGGTACACATACTTGCAACAATTCCACCTCAACATCAAGTATAAAATGGGAAGCACCAACTACGTTGTTGACTGCCTCAGCAGTTCGCCAGTCATGACACTCACCATGGTGCTAGACTCTTGTAGCCATGAGACCTCTGAATGGCCCCAACTCTATGAGACAGACCCGGACTTCACCATCACCTACCAAATGTTGGGAAAAAATGGAGTTGTCGCTAATTTCCATCTTCAGGATAGGTTGTTGTGTCGTCTAGGCCATTTCTACGTTCCATCAAGTGAGCGAGAAAAGATAATATGGGAATCCCACTACAGTTGGGTGGCAGGACACCTCGACATCAAAAATACAGTGGAAATTTTGCAGAACATTTCTACTGGCTGAAACTTCGACAGGAGGTCTGCAAGTATATCATGCCCTACACTAGCTACGCGATTGGCAAACCAACCACTAAGACACAGGGACCGTACACCCTTCTTCCTACTCTTGATAGGCCATGGGAATCTAATTCAATGAACTACATGTCGGGCCTCTCATCCACCAAGTGGGGCAATGACTGTGTTTTTGTGGTTGTGGATCTCTTTTCTAAGATGGTGATTATGGTCTCCTCCAAGAAGAGCATCACATCAGAGGCCACTGCCAAGATCTTCTTTGAACAATTCTAGGTACATTTTGTAAGCCCACAAACCATTGTATCATATCAGGATAGTCAATTTCTTAGCACATTCTGGTCAAGCCTCTGGTCACTGCTAGACACCAAGATCACCAAATCCATGGTCTTCCACCCCCAGACAAATGGCCAAACCAAGGTCGTAAATTGAATGATCGTGCATATCTTGCGCATGTATAATTCCAAGCACCCTCATACATGGGATGAAATTATCCCCTATGTTTAACATAGCTACAATCGAGCCTTGCATAGATCAATTGGCCACATCCCCTTTCATGTGGGGTTGGGATTCCAACATTTGGGTCCCATAGATGTTGTACTACCCCTTGCAGTTAACTCAACTGACTCATCTCTTGCTCCAATCGAAGTTGACAAAGCCACCCAGTTCATTGAGAGGATCCAACACATCCTCCAACAGGTTCAAGATATCGTACAGAAGTCTAATGACAAGTACAAACAGTGCCATGATCAACACTGGGTGCCACATAAGTTTTAGATGGGTGACAAAGTTTGGTTGCACTTGTAGAAAGAGTGCCTTATAAGACCCCATCGGAAGCTTCTCCCACTTCATTATGGGTCATAAACCATCACCAAGGTTGTGGGTGATAATTCTTTCGAGCTCAACATTCCTCCTTTTCTTGGTTTGCACCCAGTGTTCAACGTGGATATCCTTCGACCATATTTCCCACCATTATTGGACACCTCCAAGATAGAAGAACAGATGACACCAACATAGCTCAAACTCGACTACATACAACAGGAATCTCGTGATTAGATTATGGACAAATAGATTAAGGGCACTTGCCAACAACGGATCCATCTTTATCGAGTTGTCAAAGTAGGGCAGCTCCTGCACCAAGGAAAGTGGCTCACTCGGGACCAAATTCAATAGAAATTTCCTCATCTGATGGGGGAACTCAATGCAATGGACACCATTGCTTCATAAGGGGGAAGTATTGATCCATATGGATGTCTTTGGCCTCCCACTTATTCCAACTGGCTCATTTTGGCAGTTTTCCAATTTGATAGTTTTTTCCCTAGTTTTTGGGTCCCTGACTTGTGGGGCCATTTTGAGGCCCTAAACAACATTTTTTAGGGCTCACCATAGTCAAAATGATCTTTAATACATAGTAGAAAAATGTGTAGTCCTCGAATATACCTTTCCAATGAGCTATCGTGCGCCTAAAATAGAGATTGTATACAAAAGTTACGACCCAGGGAAGTTGATGTACTAACTTACCCAAATGGGGCCCACATGACTTTTGGTGCTTCATTTCCTAGGGTTAGGTTTTTGGATGTCTAGGGTTTTTGACATTCCTATTTATTGAAAAAATGCCTTCAGAGCCTCATTGTAATCATCTTCTTGCGAATGAGCGCAGTCATCACATCTCTTCTCAGAGATAATCCACCACCATTTTAGCAAGCTTGTTTCCACTGCATTTTATAGTTTCAAGTTATTTCCTTATTGAATAGAAACCAGTTTTACTGTATAGTTTTTATTCTATATTAAACATCTTCTGATAATAATTTGTATTCATTTTGTTTTGCAAATATATTCTAGAACATGCATGTTTCTTTCTCTGTGAGACGCATGACTCAACAACTTGAGGTGAAACATAACTAATATTAGAACCGGGTTCAACCAAAATATAAATGGGTTTTTTGGAAATTATACCTTCCATCTCCAATACAAAAGCTTGGTGATATGCTTGTTGATTCTCCAGAACTGCATAAACTCTTGGCCCACTCCTAGCCACATCATTGTTGTAGTAGCCTCCTGAACATGATATAATACTTTGTTGTCATGTTGTCTATGAGGACAATATCTTAACATGTGTGCCTCTCTGCAACCCCAACACTGTAGAGTTCCTTTCTTTGGATCCTCCACTTTTTCTCTTTCTTTCTTTGTTGGCCTATTTCCACTCTGAGATGAATTTTTTTTATGGTGAATACTTGTGCTCAAATGATGAACTAAGCACCTTTCTTCAAGTTCTCATATGGGGATGATTTAAATCCCTTCCTTTGGAATCCTCCTTTATCCTTTCTCTTCCAATCCTTATGAGGATCCTTCATGTTCTTGGATTTATCATAACAACACTTAGCCTTCCTAACGGTATCCTCCAAGGTCTTAGGCTCATCAAATTCAATCCTATTCCTATAGGAATGTGGAAACCCACTAAGGAAACATTGTATCCTTGTTTTCTCATTCTTGAGGTAAGGAACATCAACAAATCCAAGAATATCCTGGCATATGTGTCCATGGTAATTTTCCCTAACTCGTGTTCATGGAATTCCTTGATATTTTAGTCAAGTAATTCTCTGATAGGTATTGTTTCCTAAAATAATTCTCAATTTTTTTCCATATAATCTTGACTTCCTTGAGGTCCTCCCACCATATGGAAACTCCTCCATTTATATTGAACATGACTATCTTTGTTTTTGTATTTTCTGAGTAATTGTGTACTCGTAATACTTTCTCAATCACAAAATCCATGCCTCAGCTTCTTCTCCTTTCATGATTTCCCCATCAAAGATATGTGGCTTAGACTTGTTGAATTATTATGTCAGATAACTCTTTGAGTGTCTCTTTTTATTCTTCTTAGGAACACTTTATCCAGTGTCATTGCTAGAAAGCTCCCATGTAATGACATTCCGACTAGATGACTCTTTGGAAATACTTGCACTAGCTCTTCCCTTCTTAGCATATAGATTCCTTTTCTTGAAAGAAATTATTTCTACATTACTATGGGTTAATACATGCTTCTAGGCATCCAAAGGTGTCTTCAACCTCTTTGACTACTGCAGCTCTACATTGCTAGTGGTTGGACCTTGCTATAAATGCTTCTGAATTTCTAATAAACTCTGCAATAACACTGCATTCAAGTCTTCCTTCTCGGCCTGAGCTCTCATGAGCCTCGCGTTGTCTGCTTTTATACTTCTAAAAGTGGTTACTAAATCCAAAGGTATTTCTCTGGCCCTCCTACCATCTGAATATTCATATCTAAAAAGTAAGGTTCCCTCCATGCTATGCTACACCATTCACCTATACTTCATTTTCAGTACACCCCACGTCTTGAAGCAGTGAAACACTATTAGCCATTACATCAAAATAATTAGCATAAATTATTGACCTTGATAAAAATCAATATGTTTTGACAATCCCTAGATAGTACTCTGTTTCTTGTTCAAAACGATTGCCAATATTCATATACACCGTTAAATCATCAAAATTTATAACATGCATTTCTAGTATATAATAAGAATTTTCTTAAATAGTCGTGTAGTCTTGGCAACCCATCCAAGACTAGAGTTTGAACTCTTATTTGATACCACAATGTAACACACCCAACCCCCTCCATATCCTTAGGATGGTGGGATGTCAGATTTCCTCTTCTTCTTTTCCTTAGGACTCGGGTTTGAATCTTCAAGGACCCTATTCATCATGTCATACATGATAAATTCTCTTACCATAGTTGAAAAATATATTGAATATATTCATTGATCACCAAGCCTATGAAAGTTCTATATTGGAAACTCATTACACAGACTAAGGACCAAACCATTCTGATTGAATGTCTAGGGTTCCTTCTACACATCCAGATCAATTATCAACAATGAATTAGGTTTTTTACTTTTCTAGAAATCAGGTTACCTAGCCCACACCTCCATCCTGATTGCATGACTCCAATGGAACTATTCAGTCAGATCTAATATTCCTCAGGTAAATAAATATATGGTCGTAATTAAATCGATTCCTCGAACTACAGAACAACTAACACCTCCCGTATCACCCATTCATTGTGTGAACATGGGGACCCTCCACGAATCTATGGTTGAGGTTATATCAACCTCCCATCCCACAAATCAACAACTAATATCTAGTCGAAGTCCTCCTCCATTGAAATACTCCCATTCTAAGTGATCACAAGGCTTATTGATCATCTCTGCCTGAGGGGACTATTCTGACAGATTCGATGGTCCTCCGTTCATCCTAACAAATGGCCAGGATTCACTTAGGGTCTTACAACTACATGATAATTAACATGCATCTAGGTCTTCTTCCTCCAAATGGATCTTTCTAAATTCAACGACTGTAAACCCATCGACACCTTCTCAGATAGATCTATGGTCCTCTTACACTTGGAATTTCACCAGCAGGTCTCCTCCATTGGGATCCTTCCCCGGACCATATTTCAAGTCTCTCGTCCATATTCCTTCCAATAGACTTATTGATAACATACTTGGGCATACACAGTCCGGATCTCATCATATTGCTTATGATAGATCAATGACCCACAATTACTCGGGGTCTTCCCATAAGAATCCCATTGTGACCTCATGCCTTGGGTTCTCTAATTACCTTTCCTTTCGATGGGATATCTTCCAAGGCCTAGCTCTCTGACCAACAGTTAGGATCCTCTCCTCCCACTACATCAGTAGCTATCATTCTTCCAAGTTCAAAGATGATTTTCTCTTCAAGGTTAATGGATTGTTCCAAGACTTAACAATATTGTGGTCTTTCCAGTCTTAGCTTAAAAGTGTTCTACCTGACTCCCTTAGGATTTCTAACCACTCAACGACCGATTAGTAGTTTTCTACTCCAACAAGCCTAAATGAAGATGTTGCATCCTACAAGATTTCCATTCAAAAGTAGGAGAAAATAATAGGGTTAAAAGACATTCTATGACTTATACGTTCTGCATTATCTCCAACATGGGTTTACTCACTGAACCCTCAGGTTACTAAACCACTTCCCCAATAACTACAGATAGTCTTCCCAAACACACAATGAATATTTTGTATCTTCCGAGCTTTCCATTCAAGGGCTAGAAAATTTATAGGAGTATTGACATGTATTGACTTTCCCCATTCATAAATTTATAGTTAACCATTAATAATAAAATAAAGTTTTGGTTATTCCATTTTACTAAGGAATTCAACATTCTCACATTTAATCAAATCTTCATTCATATACAAAATACAGTCTATTAATATTAAACATATAATAGACATAACAAACAAACACACTTATTTGTTTAGTAATGAGTTTAACTGTCCAACTGACTAAGGGGAAAATTATTTCCACCCAATTGTAGGCTATGTTGCATTGTACTTTTCTACAACATGACACCCCCATTTTAGGCCATGATGCCACTAGGGGAATACCTCAGCTGACTACCAAATTAAGAAATGGTTCAGGAAGGATACTCTCCTCCACTCCACTAGAAACAACAAAAGTTTCCCTCTTCCCACTAAGCTTAGGCCCTCCAAAATTTTATCAGGTACCTTCCCAAATGGATTTCTTATGCAAAAGGGATCCCCTTCTCTACTACATAGTCCCTCAGTGACCTCCCCTTACTAGTTCTTGTTTCTCTCCAATAAGTACCAAGTCATGGTCCTTTGTTTCTCCATTCTGGATATGGGTCTTCTCTACTCTGAGGTGACCATTCAACTCTTGGGAAAGTTTTTTGTTTTCCTCAGAAAATCTTCCCAAATATTCTCTATTGTTTAGAGTCATGCAAACAAGCACCTCTAATCACTACACCATCCATTTGTGATTCTGAAACTCCCACTGCTCACAATAATCCTTTGTTTCTCTAGGTGCATCCATTCTTCGCACATACACATTCTTGATCCCTTCCACATTGTTATTTTCTAATATTTTTCTTCTCCATGCATCTTCATGCTTCCCTCCAAAAGAACTATGTTGTTTTTCCACCTTTTCCCTCTTCTTCCTCCATGTCCTCGGGATCCTTGATGACATATGTCATAAGAAACCTACTATGTTAGGTTGTTGAATTGAAGGGGTAAATCCAACGTCTCCTTCTAGTTGAGGTCTCAGTTGGCCTTTCACTCCTCCAACTACCAAATGGGTTAGCGATTATGACTTCTCAACCACCCAATCCTGATCACTATAAACAAGCTCTGTGGTTCCATGCAGTTCAGGTACGTTGGGAAGATGGTGTATTCAATTTGTGTAGGTGTAGGCTAGATTGTTAAACAATCTTCCTATTTTCCTCATTGAAACTTCCTAGTTCCACCTCACCAATCCCACTGATGGTATCATGGCCATTAATCACGGATTCCTTCCTATTTAGATATCCGGTGTGTTTTCATTAATCGTAAACATAATTTTATGCTTCATAAATCACAATACATGAAGACTTAGCATAATTAAAATCATGGGGTAAAACATGGTGTTACAACAATATCCATGAAAAAAAATTAAAATTTACATGGAAACCCTAAGATTATTATAAGTGATGTAGATCCAATTTTCATTGGTAATTTTTGAACTAGATTGTTTTCTTGTTTGAGTAGTCAACTAGCTCATAACTCTTCCTACCATCCCAATTTGATAGGAAAATTGAGATTTTGAATAAATGTTTTGAAGGTTATCTCCATCACTTTGCATCTAATAAATTATCTTAATGGGTCAAACAATTAACATTTGTAGAATGGTCATACAATACTTCCTTCCACACTTCATCCAAAATGTCCCCATTTATGGAACTCTATGGGTATCATCCTCCATCCATCACATCACCATTGAGAGGTAAAACTAAGGTTTAAGAAATGGAGATCACATCAAGAACCAATAATAGCTTCTCCAACTATTGAAGGACAACTTGGATATAACATAAAATAGGATGAAACAACAAGAAAACTAGAATTGTAGTGGAAGACACTTTAATGTGGGTGATTGGGTATTTCTAAGCTTGTAACCACACAAACATATATTCCTCGAGAAACAAAACAAGGACAATAAATTAGCACCAAATTACTATAGTCCATATAAGGTGTTGTATAGAATTGACAATATGATTACAAACTGGAGCTCCCATAGTCTTCATTTGTACATCCAATTTTCCATGTTTCTTGTTTGAAGAAGTTAATCCATTACAATATCCCAATTCAAACAATTTTTTTTGGCATTGATGAAGAGGAAAAATTTATAATAGAACTTTAAAAAATCATTGAAACATGAATCAAGAAACCATAGAATTGAGCAATTATTGAGTATCTTGTCAGGTGGAAGAACTTGCCAATAGAAGATGTGAGTTGGGAAGATAAGATATTTAAACAAAAAACATCCACAAATAATGAACATCAACAATGATGTTGGTTTCAAGGGAATGAGATGTTAAGTCCCTAACCATAACCCTCATTCATTATCATTATATTGATGAGAGTTATGTTCACTTATTATTGTTGTTTTCTATCCCTCTTTGTCTCCTATATATACATTAAGAAGAAACAGAGTCTTATTGACAACTTGAAGAGGATTCTTATTCATTCACTCATTCACTTTATTTAGGTGTGGAAGTGGAATTACTGAATTTGGTATTTGTAATTCTTATTTTCCCATTTATGTAATTCTTATTTTCCTCTCCTCCTTATTTTCTTCACTCTTAGTACTTATTCATAAAATTTCTTAAAGGCAAAGACATATTAGGCTTCTCATGTGTTGGTAAATGCCACATTAATCGCATAATTGATTTCATATCTTTTTGTGGTTGCAAGAAAATATTAGCATGGTAT
>ML807981.1:117596-137733 GCA_009831015.1 Picea engelmannii
ATGAAAAACCGAGTATGCTGACTTCAAATCATCATATCTTGAGCTGCAATCAATGAAATAGAGCCATCAATAGATCAATGGAAAACTAAGACAAAGGAGAATAATATACAATGATCACATTCTGCAGGTTGAAGCCAAAAACACCCAGAAACTTTCGAAAAATAAAAGATAATACAAATGGATAAAGACAATGAGTATTTTTAAACATATATCATTTATAAACTATTCGAGGATGAAAATAATGACTCATGAGTCCATTCATTTTCTATGTGTAGAACTTACATGTGTCCATTTTGGAAATGAGAGAAAATAAATGGAAGGAAAATGAAACGTACAGTGATGAGAACTAAAGAGTGTCTCTCTTGTCTTATAAAAGATGACTCATGGCATGGAGATAGGAATTTTTTCCTTTGTAACAAAAGGATGGTACTAATACTTATGAGGAATAAATTGCATGAGGAATTTCATAATTTTTTGTCTTTGATGGATGTAGTAGAGACTACTCTTGATGTATTTATCTTTTGCTTGAGCAGATAGGATTCTATTGTATGAATTTTTTATACACTTTGTGTTGTTTACTCACATTGTAAGAAGTTTCTTCATGGGTATAGAAATGATGTTATAAATGTATTGTGAAACTATTTGTTTATACATATGTAGCATTATTTCTTTCATTTACCATTAGAATACATGAATTATTTCTGCTTCTGATGGTTATCTTTCTTTGTACTCATTCTATTAGTTTTTCACCCATGATAGGTTATAATTAGTTTAGATTAAATTAATTAGAATTTAGTTAGTGTAGACTTAGAATTAGTTAGAACTCTTTTGGGGGGAATTCATTTTCTTTCCCCTTTTTATTCTTTTAATTCTGAGCGGAAATGATGCCCATAAACTCGTGGGAAACATTACCCCAAATGAGAGTGGGTCTGATTGGGACTTGCCATCAAGGTTTTCTCTCATCTGATTGAGCGGGTCATTCTGGCCCATCAACAAGAAGCTATATGCTTATGCTCATTGTGGTGTATTCAATTTGTGTAGGTGTAGGATGGATTGTTGAGCAAGCTTCTTATTTTCCTCATTGAAACTTTTCAGTTCCACCTCACTAGTCCCACTCATGGTATCATGGCTAGTACTCAAGGCCTCCTTCCCAGTTAGCTATCTAGTGTGTTTTCATTAATCGTCAACATAATTACATGATTCATAAATCACAATACATGAATTCTTAGTATAATTACAATCATGGGGGAAAATAGTGTGTTACAACAACATTCACGAAAAAATTTCAAAATTTACATGGAAACCCTCAGATTATTGTAAGTGATAAAGATCCATTTTTCATTAGTAATTTTCGAAGTAGCTTGTTTTCTTGTTTGAGTACTCAACTAGCTCATAGCTCTTCCTACCATCCCCAATTTGATGGGAAAACTGAGATTTTGAATAAATTTTTTGAAGGTTATCTTGATTACTTTGCATCTAATAAATTGTCATAATGGGTCAATCGGTTAACATTGAAAGAATTGTCATACAATACTTCCTTCCATAATTCAACCAAAATGTCCCCATTTATGTAACTCTATGTTTATCATCATCCATTTGTCACATCACCATTGAGAGGTAAACCTAAGGTTTAAGCAATGGAGATCACATCAAGAACCAAAAATATCTTATCCAACTATTGAAGGACAACTTCGATATAGCAGAAAATAAGACGAAACAACAAGAAAACTAACATTATAGTGGAAGGAAATTTAATGTGGTGGATTGGGTATTTCTAAGCTTGTAACCACATAAACAAATGTTCCTCGAGAAAAAAAAACAAGGACAGTAAATTAGCACCAAATTACTATAATCCATAATTGGAAATATGGTTACAAACTAGAGTTCCCATAGTCTTCATTTGTAGATATGATCTTCCAAGTTTCATGTTTGAAGAAGTTAATCGATTACAATATCCTAGTTCAAACAATTTTCGCAGGCATTGATGAAGAGGGAAAATTTATAATTGAAATTTAAAAAAACATTGAAACATGAATCAAGAACCTATAGAATTGAGAAATTATTGAGTATCTCATCAAGTGGAAGAACTTCCCAATAGAATATGTGAGTTGAGAAGATGAGTTATTTATATAAAAACATCCACAAATAATGAACACTGACAACACTGTTGGTTTCAAGGGAAGGGGATGTTAAATCCCTAACCATAACCCTCATTCATTATCATTACATTGATGAGAGTTATGTTGACTTATTATTGTTGTTTTCTATCCCTCTTTGTATCCTATATATACATTAAGAACATGAAGAATCTTCTTGACCACTTGAAGAGGTTTCTTATTCATTCACTCATTCACTTGATTTATGTGTGGAATTACAAAATTTGGTATTTGAAATGTTTATTTTCTCATTTGGTCCATAACACACCCAAATGGAAAAAATAAATGACACACATAACCCACACACATAAACAATGCCCATAAATTATCCACCTAACCCACACACATAAGCGATGCACCTAAGAAGTACATAAGAAACACAAATATTAAATGACACATTAAAATTGTGCATATAAACATTGCACCTAACCCATACACATAAATGATGCACCTAATCAAGGAACCTGGCCCACATTGATATTGTCATGCATAGATGAGATACATAACCCATACATATAAGAATCTATATCCTTATGCTCACCTAACCCTTGCACATAAGATACATAACTAATTCATACACATAATCAACATGCTTGTGCATACCTATCCCATGTAAAACTAACAAATTTTTTAAAATTCTTGTAATTGTCTTATTAATATTCAACAATCATTTTTTAGTCCTCAAAGTCGCATATTACACATCTACATCTACATCCAGACCATCTTAATTGGCTTAAAGATTTCGGTAAAACTAGAGTTGTTAATAATTCATCTTAATTGGATTAAAGATTTAGGTAAAACTAGAGTTGTTAATAAATATTGTTGTGCTACATATGTGATTTTAAATCAAAGCTTCATAGATATAATTCAATTTGATGTTAATCCAATTAATCATTGCTATGAGATTATATTCAATACTCCATATCAATATAATCATAAGTTAGTCTATGATAACTAGCATAAAATGCTATCATATGCACTACAAAGATAATAACATAGATATAATTATCTCTTCTTATGTCACAATTGACTTTATTATAGTAAATTATTAAACTAGTCAATCTACATAAGTACGTGTCTCTTTCCATATAAGTATTAGAAGATATTAAAGCTAATTCATTGATAAGTTATCACTAACAACATTCAGAAAACATTTAGATTCATCTAATATTGTTGATGTGCTTGAGGGGTCAATTAAATATCTCTCTCCTTTCTAGTCCATATCACATTTTATTGGGAAACATTGACATTCATCTAATGTTGATGTACTTGAGATGTCAATTAAAAGTTTTTCTCCTTTGTATTCTATATCACATTTTATTAGATTTTCTTTTGAGTCAAATTGTATATAGATTTGACAACAATAAATTACAAAAGTGAAAACTATATGCATATAAACTAAGCACATAATGACATATTTAATGCATACATATAATCAATACACATAAATGGCATACCTACCCCCATTGACATAAGAGTCATACCTAACCCAGACACATACACATAAATGACATATATATTTCACACATATAAATAACACACCGAATACACATAAATAATAAACCTATTTCACACATTTAATTGATAAAGATAAACAACACATCTAACCAACACACATAAATAATGCACCAAACTCACACACATAAACAATGCACCTAAGACATAAATAATAAACATATATAAGTAATGCACCTTATAACCCACACATATATGATAGATATTTCATCCATGCACTCGATTAAAAGACACGAATGCTTCACCTAACCCACAAACATAATCACAACTAACATCTCTCACACACTAGTTTCTTAACACATTTAATGATAATAACCATTATGACATTAGACACACAATGATGAAGGCTAAATATTGATAGTCCTAAAGCATCTCCTTTTGTCAAAAACTACAGTTATGGTGACATTGTATTGTAAAAATTTCATTGCAATTACATCTTATATATGGTGAGGGGAAATTTTCAACCATTACAAAATTGATCACCAAAAATGTGTTGGAGAGGGGCCTTATTGGACCATCATAAAAAGCATGGCTAATAAGTTAATTGGTGATGTTTAATTAATAAGTTAATAGGACCATCACCCCAAGAATCATTGAAATTGGTTTTAAGTATTGTAGTTGTAAGTGCCTTTGATGATGACCTTTTAAGTACTATCATGGGTATGATGGTTATTAATGATGTTTTAAGGACCGTCATAGGCTTAATCATCATCGATGATCATTTTTGAAGTAATAGTTTGATTATTGTCTATGCACCAAAATGCATTAAGGTGTTTAATATTCATTGATTATGGGTATACCACTTATACCTCCATTGATTTGTATGGGATGCATCTAATGACAAAGGTTACTATGAGAATGAAATATTAACTAGTGGTTTTTTAAAGTATTTATAATATTGTTTAAATTTATTTATTTTTCAAAAACTTATTAGTTATTGCATTAAGAGATATTTTTTTATAACTAAATATGAGAGAGATGTGTAATTCTTTCTATGCTCAATGTGAAATTTACAAATGAAATTTTAATTTTTTTATAAAATATTAAGTAAATAAAAATATATTATATCATCCCTAATCTAATTTTTTTATGATAATCTATAGATAATCAACAAAATATTTTAACATTCCATTATAATATATATATAGATAGATAGATAGATAAATAGATAGATTATCTATAGATTATAAAAATATATAATATCAATCCAATGAAATATTATAGGTTTTGAAAAATGTTTCTTAACATACAACCAGAAACATTTTTTGTTTTTACTTTTTTTTTCTTGAAACTTGTGTTAAACTCACATATATAAAAATGCAAATATAAAAATGTTCATTGTTCAGTTTATAAATGATCAATAAGGTTGTAACTAAAGGAACATTTATAATCAATTGTTTTGGAGTGTTTTTCTTCATTAAAAGAGCCAAAGGTACTACTTCCACTTAATGGTGCTACTTTAAGTAGTACAACAATACAAGTTCTAATGGTGCTACTTTAAGTAGTACAACAATACAAGTTCATCTTAACTCTGAATTTATCATGTATGACAAGGGATCAAATCCAACTCTCAATTTATTATGCATGACTAGGGATCAAATCCCTAAAGGTGCAAATGTTTTTTTGATTGCAAAAAATTGAGGAAAGATTTATACCTCAAAAGATTTGATCCCTCTCAATACATGATATATTCCGAGTTAAGATAAAACTATATTAATATATCTATCAATAAAAAGGAAAAAAAGAAAATATACATTTAATTAGTAATTAAAGTTTAAAAAATCATCTCTAGATGTGCAAATATTTTTTTGATTGCAAAAATTTGAGGAACAATTTATATCTCAAAAGATTTAAGATAAAACTTTATTAATATATCTATCAATTAAAACAAACAAACAAAATATATAGTTAATTCGTAATTAAAATTTAAACTTTGGTAAAAATCACTTGTTGACAATTTAATTAGTGGTGATTTTATTTTCATAGTAATATCTTACTTTGATTATCTTTAATACCATTTTAATACAAATTTAGCAATATGATGATATACGTAGAATATCACTATACACAAAGAACACTTATAATATATTAGAATGGTAGAAATGCTACATTATATTATTTAGTAAATAATTTGAGTGTTTCTTTTATTGGTTTTGTAAGAAAAAATCATAAATATATATTTTTTGTTTGTTAATTTGTCTGCATTTGGCTTGAGCCACACCAACCCTTAACATGGTTGGATTTTTTGTCCTTGCAGGTTTTGAACCGATGACTTTTCAACACGAAATAGCTTAGCAACACACTAAATAACCAACTATTCTACACCTCAAGGACAAAATTATAAATATATTAAAATCATATAATATTTATATTAAATTATAATTATAAAAAAATAAAAAAAATCATAAATAATATTTTAATTGTTAAAGGAATTATGAAAAAGCAACCAACCAAATGCTTTACCACCCACAATTAAATGAAGATGGATTTGTGTCTACATTTCTTTATCTGGAGAAATTTCTCTAGGTGATGAAGATTTCAAGAAGCTTTTGTTTTCATTTACATTTGTTTATATGGATTTTTCTAGGTGCTTAAATGAAGACTTAAGAAAAAATAATATTTAAAAATAAATATTTTCATATTTATTTTAGATATTCTCTACACATTTCAACTCATGGTTATTAGCTAATTTATTTTATAATATATTAATTTTAAAAGTATTTAAGTGTAAAGTTAGAAGTTACTTTAGATCTTCTCTATCCAGAAAGAATAATATTTAAAAAAAATATTTTCATATTTACTTTAGATCTTCTCTAGCAGTATATATTGTTTTTAATACTTATATCCCACACTTTGATAGGATTTGACATTGATTTTTCCAGCGAAATAACTTGTCCCACTTTGTTAAGATTTGACATTGATCTTTAACACTAAATAACTTTAATGGACATGAGATTTTGGCAATACCATGACCATTTTGATTGGTTTGAAAGGATTTATGTATTTATCTAAATGTCATATTATTAGAGACCAACGAAATGGTGGGTTGTATAATCTTGATTTGGTAATGGTTTTAAGGTTTATTTCAAATTTTTACTTTTTGATATATTTTGTTTTAAAATTTGGTTGTGGTTTAAACATACACTAAGTTAATCTAAAGTAAAAGAAGGTAGAGTTATCATTACTAATTTAAAAAGAGTAAAAATATCAAAATTTATGTCTAGTTCTTGAGGTAATTTTGAGTATAATAAAACTACAAAATGTTGTTAAAGAGGAAATTATATATCATCGTACTCACTTGGGGTTTCAAAAGAGTAAAAATATCAAAATTTGTGTCTAGTTGTGTCTAGTTCTTGAGGTAATTTTGAGTAGGATAAAACTACAAAATGTTGTTAAAGAGGAATTATATATCATCGTACTCGGGGTTTCAAGCTTGACATTGACTCGAGAGAGCTTGTTGTTTAGTTGTTCCTAATTTGATATTGCCTCCCAATCCTCGACCTTCTTGTATTNATTACATCTTATATATGGTGAGTGTAATGTACACAACCTTCAAGATGAGTCGTGCTACTACTAAAAATGACCAAATTATAATTTTGATACCAATTTTAATTGTGGAAAATACACAACATGGCAAACAATATCATGCAATTGTCCATAACAATTAAAAACATGAATGCAATTAATTGAAAACATGCACAACAACAATTAATCATATACAACCATATTCAATAAGATGAAATGCATATGAAAATGCGACATTTATGAACAACAATTTATCTCAACATTTAACATAAACAAACATAGCATGTACGAACTCTTATCTAGCAAATATGTAACACGTTGTAGAGGATGAACATTCCACCCAACCATAGACTTATTGTTTTAGTTTTCAATAGCAATTCACCCCCAAGATAGGGCTTTGAATCCACAAGATATGGTGGTTCCTAAGACTGGCTACTATCCCCCTCTCAACAATTAATTTCCATAGCCATTCCAATTCACCAACTCTATTTCCCCTCAACTTGAGCAATCCAAGGAATGGGATCCCCTTCTCTACCACACAGTCCCTCAGGTTATCCCACTTCCCTCTAGGGCTCCAACACATGCTGGACAAGAAATCTCTTTGTTGGGGACATCAGGAACCTGCAGTTGCACGGGAATTCCCACAACATAAACTTACTTGCTCACTTTAGAATTTTCTTGAACATAATCTTAATCACAGGCCTACAACCTATTTCTCTATGCATTCATAGCTCCAACAAATTGTTATACATGCCCACTATGTCTTCCTTTAAGCTTCAACACTCAAAACTCAGTTACCAAAAATTCCTCTCTTTTCCCATACAAATTTCCTTCTTTTTGTTGGAACATCAAGCATTGATGTTTCATCACACATATCTTGGGTTCAATTAGTTGAGAGGTCGACCTACATCTGGATGTAGTCAGTAGAGCAATCGACCAATGCACTACACCAGTCGGTCGAGTAGTTGACGTGCCTGTCGGTTGGAAAGTTGACCAACAATTGAAGATATTTGGGAGGTGGATCAACCAACCCAACAATCGAATATGATTTGGATGCATAGAATATTAGGTCGATCATCCCTATCGAGATGACTCGATAGAGTGGATTTGGCGAAGTCAACTCTCACAGTCAATAGTTACATGTGGACAAGATATTTCAGATTATATAGAAGTTGGTTAGATATTGAGACTATAAAAGAAGACACCTTGGGTCATTATCATCGATGACAATTGTGCAATATATCATGCATATCAAGAAGTGCAACATGCATTATGATGTTCTGACCATAATGTTCTTTACTTAAGTGTTGTAATGGTGCCTTTAGACACAACCCTTTATCTTCAAAAAAAAAAAATCCTCTTCGATTATCTGTAGTATTTTGTTGTTTGTTCCATGTCGTGTTCCACCCTATTCCCCACCATGGTATCAGATATGATAATTTGAAACCCCGAACTATTATCTAAAAACCTTTCTGAGTCAGATTGACTCTAGGCCATTGGTTTGCCAATCATAACTTATTTAAGTAGACCAGTTTGTCTAGATACCAGAGATGGATTTGAAGATTGATCTTGTTGGTCTAAATGGATCAAATTATGTAGTATGTGCACTTAATATAGAAACCCTAATAAAGAGAAAAGTATTGTGGAAATGTACGAAGGTTGCAATTCTATATCCAACAGACGACCATGAGAATTGTTTTGTTGATGGAAATAAGGATGAGGTTGTAGGGTTCATTACGACCTATATCTCACAAGATATTTTCTTTCACCTCAGTGGAATCGAATGTCCTAATAAAGTATAGAAGGAGTTGAAGTTGTTGTTCAACTGAGTCAAAGAGATCCACTTCATGTAGTTGGAGAAAGAGTTGATCTCTCTTGCTCCTGATTCCTTTAAGAGAATGGAGAGATATTTGGTGCATGTCAAATAACTCTAGTTGAAATTGGGAAAATGTGGAAAAAACTATCAGAAGAAGGATGGACAACTCATTGAGCTAGTCCTAATGAACTTGAGAACACCATTCAATTTGTTCATTTTGAATTTCCAAACCAACTGGAAAGCACGCAAGGAAGATGGTAAGGATTACACCTTTGAAGCTTTCTATGGTCTATTGATTACTGATTAACATAGATTACTTGGAGAAGGAAAGATTGGTGCTAAACACCAGGCCAACTTGATCAAGGGAAATGACAATATGGATCCCATGGATAAAGTAAAGTTTGATGCCTCTACACATAAATATGCATACCATGACCAAAAACCTTAGAGACAGGAAGATGTACCACAATTGTAATGTGCCCAACCCCTAGTTGGGTCACATCACTTCTAAAATGACTCACTAAAATTCCTCATACTAAATCTAAATGAGGAAATTAACACACAACATGAAATTCAAGTTCATTAAGTTTTCCATACTCAATAAACACACACACACATATATAATTACTCTTACTATGCACAACAACAATTAAATACATATAAAAACATTCACCCATAAAATAGAGACATGAATTCATCTTGTTGCTCACAGTAAGCATCATAAACCAAATATAACTCAGAGCAAAATGCACAATAATTATATATCAACATTTAACACATCAATACAATAGGTAAGAACACACATCTTATAAAAGTATGCAACTGGCTATAGAGGATGGACATTCCTCCCAACCCTGGCCTTGTTGTTATGATTCTCAACAACACGACATCCATGAGATGGAGCTATGAATCCACAAGAGACGGAGGTCCCTAAGGCTATCTAATTTCCCCCTTTTAGCAATTAAACTCTTAGCTAATTCCATTCCACTAACAATCTTCCCCTCAACCTGCACAACCCAAAGGATGGAGTCCTCCTTCACTACTCATAGTCCCTTAGGTCTTTCCACTCCCCTCCAGGGATTCCAGCAAAGTTTGGACAAGAATTTTACTTGTTGGGACCTCAGGAATTCTATAGTTGCAACCACACATTCGCCCAACAGGAAAATGAGTGCTTCTTTGGTGAATTTCGAGCAACACATCACTCTCAGTCACACAACCTCTTTCTTCACAAGATTACAACTCAAAACTGCAGCGAAACATGTCCACAACAACTGCCTTCAAGATCCCACAATTAGAACTCCATTATTGGCCATAAAACTCCATGCACAAACAACTCCCTATGCACAAATGTGAATGTGCAAAATTGGGTCTCCTACCCATATGAATTTTGGAACACTAGAAGACAAATACAACAAAAATGTATTTATATAACAAAAATTATTATTTATTCAATGACACATTTAGTATACAAAATGTGTATATACACATGTAATTGGGTAAAGTCACATCTCTTTATGTAAAAGAGTGTAACTTTATGTTTTGATTAGTTTAAACGTAATATATATCAAATATATATTACAAGACATCCCTCCTTGAAAAGCTTCAACCTAGAAGCATGGGAAATGACAAATTTATATATATAAATTCCTCCTCTTCCCAAGTAGCTTCATCTTCAGGTAGGTTTTTCCATTTGATGAGATACTCATTAATTCTTCTAGAACATAGGAATGGTTTGTACTTTGAGGATGCCTTAAAGAATTAAAATTAACCTTCCTTATTCATCTAAAAGAGACAACTTTGTTTGTATATGGACGGTAGGACCTAGTTTTTTATTCAAACAAGAAACATGAAAAATGTAATGCAATTTTCCTTTATTTGGAATATTTAGGGAGTAATAAACTTGTCCAAATCTCTTTAGAATTTGATAGGGTCCATAAAAATTAGGAGTCAATTTGTTTTTCTTGTAATTTTTAAGAGAACTATGCTTGTAAGGTTGTAGTTGAACAAACACCCAATCGTCTATCATAAATTCTCTGTTGGTTCTTCTTTTGTCAGCTTGTTGTTTCATTCAATTCCTTGCTTGTTCGAGGTGAGCCTTAAGAGTGCATAAAAATCCATCTGAAACAGATATATAGAACTTCAAAGAAGGAACCTTAGAATTGATAAAATATTCCTTAATAGAGGGAGGTGGATAACCATACAATGCTTCAAATGGAGACATTTTTGTTGAGGTATGATATGAACTATTGTACCACCATTCTACAAGATGTAGCCAATTGATGCATTGTGTCTAATGATCATTTACAAAATTCCTTAGATACCCTTCAAGGCATTTAATAACCACTTCAATCTGGCCATGTTTTTGGGGATGGTATGAAGTACTCATGGTTAAGGATGTCCCCACACGGCGAAATAGTTCCTTCCAAAAATTTCTAGTAAACTTTGGATCCCTATCGCTTATGATAAATTTGGGAAATCCATGAAGTTTAAAAATATTTTTAACAGATATATCAACAACTTGGCTAGCCTTGGCCTTTGAAGAGATCCCAAAAAAGTGGGCATATTTTGTTAATCGGTCTACGATTACAAATATTTCATTTTTTTCTTCAGAGGTAGGAAGACTAGTAATAAAGTCCATAGATATTTCATACCATTTTTGTTGTGGGATATGAAGGGGTTGCAAAAGACTTGGAGGAGCAATAGTTTCAAACTGGTTTCGTTGATAGGTGTTGCATTCTACCACATATTTCTAAATATCGGATTATGTACATTTCCAGAAGAAGGACTGACATATATTGTAGTAAGTTTTGAAAAACCCCACATGGCTTGTTGTCATAGAATCATGATTTTCTTTCAAAACTTGGAGTTTGAACTTGGAAGAGTTGGGTAAAAATATTCATTTTTTGTACCATAGTATGTCATTATCCCAAGTGAATTTACGATTTGTAGTTGGTTTTCTTTTGACTTCCTATATTGGTCTTCTCATTTATGTATTTTTTTATATAATCAATTTGAACTTCTGAGATCCATTCAGGAATGATGATGGAAATAACAAATAGATTAGAATCATTATCAGGTTTCCTTGATAACCCATCTGCAACCAAATTTTCCTTCCCTTTTTTATAAATAATATTGAAATCAAATACCTGGATTGTTCTCACCCATTTTTGTTTCTCTGATGAAAGGTTTTTCTGAGTTAAAAATTACTTCAATCTATTGTGGTCTATTTTCATGAGAATTTTTGTTCCCAACAAGTATTGCTTCCACTTAACCAAGCCATGCATAATTGCTAACATTTATTTGTCATATGTTGATTTTTTTTTCTCCCTTGGTTTGAATTTTCGACTTTTGAATGTGATGAGATGATTATCTTGCATAATTACGACACCTAATACAACTCATGAAGAATCACATTCAAGGAAAATTGTTTTGGATAAATATGTTGCTGACAAAACCGAGGTGTATGTCATTAAGAGCTTCAGCCTTCTGAAACAGGCTTTAACTTCGTCATTCCACTTAAACGCATACTTTTTCAATAATGTTGTTAATGGGGCCACAATTTATGTGTAGTTTTAAACAAACCTTCTGTAGTACCCAGTAAGACCTAGGAATCCTCATAAGGAATACTTAGTCATTGCCACAATTTTCTTTGGATCAACCTTGATTACTTCATCAGATACGATATGTCCCAAAAATACTATATCTTTTTTTCCAAAACTGCATTAGGATTTGTTAGCATAGAAATTATTCTCTTGAAGAATATTGTTTCAATGTGCTTGAGGTGTGAGTTCCAGTTCTTTATATAAACAAGGATATCGTCGAAGAAGAAAAGTACAATTTTTCATAGGTACGAATGAAATAAATCATTCATTACTCCTTGGAAGGTAGCGGGAGCATTGGATAAACCAAAAGGAATGACTTGAAATTTGTATATCCCTTCATGGGCACAAAAATCAGTTTTGGGAATGTCTTCCTATCGAATTCTTATTTGGTAATAAGGTGACTTCAGGTCTATCTTGGAGAAATATTTAGCACCATGGAGCTCATCTAATAACTCATCCACAATTAGAATTGTAAATACATCCTTGATCGTAATTTTGTTCAATGCCCGATAATCAATACAGATTCTATATGATCTGTCCTTTTTCCTAACAAGTATGATCGGAGCTCAGAAAGGACTCATTCTTCGTGTAATAACACCACAGTCCAATAATTCTTGAACCAGGTGCTTTATTTTTGTCTTATGTTTTTGTTACTATCTATAAGATTTTTTCTAATTGGTGTAGAATTAGGGATCAATTCTATGATGTGGTCTCTATAACGAGGTGGAGGAATCCCATGAGGAAGTTCTTGAAAAATGGTGTTATATTTTCCAAGATTTTTTTCCAATTTCTTGGGATCATAATTTTTTTCCTCCTTAGTAGTACTCTCTATTGCATAACAGTGTAAGAAATAAGCCTGGACTCCCTTTTTAATAGTGTTTTCCATTCCATTAGATGAGACCATTTGTGGGGGAGGACAATTAATTCCATGTAATTTTTATTTTTCCCGATTTTGATAAAACCTTATAAATTTCTCTTGTAAGTTTAATCCAACAATACCAAGTTTGGCTAACCATTCCCCCCCCCGCCCCCAAGAAAATATCTACCCCTCTGATTGGCATATAATACATAGGATATTCTAATTTGTAGTCATTCATGGATATTTCTACCTTGTGGCATTTCCCATCACATGACGTAGTCCTATTTCTTAGGATGGAGACTTGAAATTCAGAGGTAGGATGAATGAATATATTTTATTGACTTGCTATCTTTGTATCTATAAGGTTATGTGAACTTACACTCTCAATGAGCACTGTTACTTTAGTTTTCTTAACATAGCCATAAAATTTCAGAGTTTGGGGTTGAGAAATACCCATCATTGCAACAACAAAGAGTTTCACATTTGCTTGTTGATTCCCTAACTCATGGGGATTCCGTGAGTCTTCATTATTTGTTTATTCATATGATGAATATATGTTCCCTTCTTCTTATTCCTTGTCACCATCACTCTTTTCTATTTCGTAATGAAATTTTTTTTTTTCTTTGCACTTATGGCATGGTTTCCAATTAGATGTGTTATATTTAAAACATCAGTCCTTATCTTGTCTCATGTCTGGAGGTGGTGTCCTTTTGTGAGGGGGAATGTGTTTGGAGCTAGAGTCTTTGAGTGAGAACCATGATGTCTTTCGATATACTTTAATTTTATTTTCAGCGATTTTAGCTTTATGGCGAGCTTGCTCGATATCCTTAATGTCAAGTAATTCTAGCTCATTTTGGATATTTTCCTTCAATCCTGACAAGGATATTTGAAGTAGCCAATATTATGAAATATTAGGGACACGAGTAGCTAACACATATAAATCTTGAAAAAAATCCTCCACTGTACCAGACTATTCTAATCGGGCAAGTTTAGCAAAACCCCCTTTTTCTTTTGTGTCGAGAAAATGTAGGAAGAAGTTATTTTTTAATATAACCTAGTCTCTTGCTAGAGATTTGGACTTTTCTCTCTGTTATCCCTTGATGTGTTCCATGTTGTTTTTGGAATGATGTTGAGGCACCCCAGGGGAAAAGGCTCAGGATGAATCTTAAGGCCATATTTGCAATAAAATAAGTGTGCAATATTTGGGACATTTTTCCCTCTCTCTCTATTTCTCTTAGTTATAGTTGGACTTCAAACAATCTTAGCTTAGATGAAAAATCCTCTCAACTATCACATGAATATGTCTATGAGTGTTTTATACAATCAAGGTTAAATGAAGGATGGAATGATGGGTTAGAGGAAAGAACATAATAAACATATAGGGCACTGCTAAGAATGAATCATGTAGCCTATGGAAAATGAATAACATGTTGAGAAATTAATAATTCAATAGCTCTAATAGATGTATACAGATCTATAAAACATGCTTCAAATAGTTAACATATTGATACACTAAAATACATGGAGTTACCCTCTGCATATCATTTAAATGCACAAAGAAATGAAAATAAATGATCATGTATTCAAAGGAAATCACTTATACTTCACAACCAAACATCATATAGTAACACTGAATATGGTGAAAAGTCTGTTGTATGAGATTTTATAAATCGGATCTAATATAGGAAAAGAAAAAATGGGGGTAGATGATTTACATGAATACATATAGAATAGAATGAGGCATTACAGACTGGAACTTAAACGTAGGGGATGAATCTCTAGTTTCCTGCTACATTTACCAATCGACTGTGCTCAAGGTTTCCGTGGTCGAATATCTCTCGTTAAAAGAAACTTTTAAACTCCCCAAAGTACCGACCTTGACAATGGGTGCTTGCATTCTCTTTTATTCCTCTCTTTCATTCCCTAAACTCCTTCTTGAAACCACTTTTATCTTCTTGAGACTGTTTCCATCTTCTTGATTCTTGAGTGGTTTCTCTCTGGTAAAAATTGAACAAATTACTTTTACCTCCTAGATTTATATTATGCATGAGATCGTGGAGTGACTGGATATTCGCAAGTTGAAATATCCACTCAAGATCTATCCCTGAAGAGTTCCTGTAATCATTTTCCTTTTGGATGGAATCTTAAAATCTCAACTCCACATATTGCATGACTCAGTAGCCATTAGATCAATTTCGACAAGTAATATCATTCGTCAATACGAGACGCACCCAACGGAGCTATCAAGGTTTGAAAATGTGTAAAACACACCAACCGTCAGATCATCCTCATCAAATATGGAACATTGATCAAAGTTGTAATAAGATGATATCTGGGTCATTGATCAGGGTGTTGGAGATGGACTTGGAGCCGTCAATCTAGTTTGACCATAGGAAAAAATTTGGCTAAGGAAAATATATCATGTTGATGCCAACCTAGACCCGTGAAAACCTTTTATTCACTCTTGATGATGTTGAAGTGGATAATATACCTGACACATGTCACCTGGATTAGATATGAATTTAGACACCTTTGGTGGGTTCCATATGTCTAAGTGGAAATCTATGATTATCTCTGATAGTGCTTCGCTAGCATGCTAACATGACACCTATTCAGGAGGATTTTTTACCTAGGAGAATATCTGGACAATTGATCAGTCGCACTTGAAAAAGGTCTGAGAGAAGATCAAGACTGTCCATTGTGGGTTCCTCATCAGAGTGGTTAGGGTATAGTCATTCAACATGACTCCGATGAGGTAACTTCAAGGGAAAATATCAATCGTCGATCTAGAGATATTAGGGGAATTCCGATTACACATGAAATTCATCGATCTAGATTGACCAAGAACCTAAAATCAACTAAGGAAAATCTCATTATGTTGACATCACCTTGAACACATGGCACCTTCTCATCGATCCACATTGACACTGATGTGGTAGGAAGGTAGGACACGTGTCACCCAATTTTGAGAAATTTACCTGTGCATCTAGTGGTTTCCACATGTCCACGTGGTAGTCGTTGGTTGGCTCTGGTGATGATCTACTGGTAGGATGACATGATGCCTGGTCAGGGAAACTCCAAATTAGAGATCATATCTCGACCAATGATCTATCTTATTTCAAAGAGGTCTGAGAGAATATTTAGAATGTTGATCGGCCTCATTTGAAAGAGGTAGGAAAGAAGATCTGGAGCATTGATCATAGGTATAAGTATAAAATAGACTCATTGATATGGGTTCACAAGAGAGAAAAAATGGCTAAGGCATGAATCATATTACATTGACATCAACCCGGACATGCGATGACTTTCCATTTTCCCATGATAGCGCTAATGTGGAAGGGGAACATGACACATGCCACCCATTTTTTATATGCTTTCGGGTGACTTTGGTGGGTTCTACATGTCCACATGGAAACTCCTAAATGGTTCTGATAGTACCATGTTGGCATGCCAAGATGACATCTCTTCTACATTTGACCGATGAAGACATCATCGTCGACATTATGAAAACTTTCGTTGGTGATTTCTCTTTTTTATTTTTCCAACAACAATCTACACCTTGATCTTCATCATTGATCTTTCACTGAAATGAGGAGAGTCATTGATCTTTAACCGAAACCAGGAGAGTTGTTGATATGTGCTTGACCAAAATATAGAAAAGGATAAGGCAAAGACCATCATTATGACATCAACATGAACATGTGGTGCCTTCTCACTGGTCTACGTTGGCACTGATGTGGTAGACAGGTAGAACACGTGTCACCCAGTTTTGAGATATTGACCTATGCATGTGGTGAGTTCCACACACCCATGTGGCAACCGTTGGTTGTCCTTGGAAGTGCTATGCTGGCAGGCCATGTGTAATGTTTATTTGGATCGTCTGGGTCATGGATCGAATATGAGTTGTTTCTCTCTCGGGACATGGTTGATGGTGGGATGGAATATGGACTGTCCATCAAAGGTGCACCAATGGAGTTCTTGAGTCTTGGATCCAAATGCTACTTCGACAAAGGGACAATCTCGACCATTGATTTGAAAGTGGGTGTGCGATGAGATCTGAGCTGTCAATATTTCGAGGTCCAAAAAACTACTGATATTGTGATTTCAGGTCGTAGTCTTGTGATACTATCCCTGACCAATAGACTTAGGCCCTTTTCGCATGCGACAAGCCCCTTTTGGACCTCCGATAAGCAACCGAGGGATTAATTTTTTTCTTATGTGTACAAGGGAAAGGATTTTTCGTGTTGTTCCTTCATTCTTCCTTAGGAAAAATTTACTCTTGAATTCTTAGAGGCTATGATTGTTTCCTTTCTACCACTAATTTGTCCAATCATAGCCTGACCACTTCATTAAACCTTCATATCTTTGACAAGAACATATATAGTACTAAAATTTGGCTCCTACGGAGACAACATACCCTTGCGGTTTGCTGAGAACTGTAGACCAAGTGCCTTCTTCTATTGGATTATGGATTCTTCCCAAAACGATACATATCCTTTAGACTTGGAAAATGATCTGATATGTGACAAAAAAATTCTCAACAACTTATAGCATTAGGAATCTACCTACTTGCTGAAGTAATGAATGGTGAATGACGTCAAATTAAAAATTCTAAAAATTTAAAACAAATGTTCAAATACTAGCTTATTTATATACATAACTCTCCTACGCTAATCAGTCCAACCACTTCAATAAAGTGAAACGACACTTCCAATGCTACCAGGAAAGTTCCTTACTACATGGTTGAACTTCTCACATACACCTTTTCAAAATAAGAACAAATAAAAGTGGAAGTCATGACATGATATGATTATGAAATTTTTGCATCATATATCTTAATTCATTTGAGATATTGGATAATGCAAAATCCAACCAAAAGGGATTGGATCATGAAAAGTGTGAGAAATAACAAATTGCTCAACAAAAATTGAAATATCTTCTTCATGAAAGAGTTGACTGAACTTCTCGAGGATACTCTTTGGTTTCTCTGCTTGTGATTCTGATGAATAAAAAGGAGGAAGTAAAAAACATTTGTCACATGCTAAGACTTTAATGAGTTCATGTTCACAATGATCAATATTTTTACCTTCAAGAACAAATGGAAGCATTACAGTTTCCTAAAATCCTTCATCAAATGTTTCATAGTCATCATAAATGTTGGATTAATGAGAGAGGGTGTTAATCATTAATAGAAAAATTTAATCCTTTTTCACCATAAAATGAAAGTGCTATATCAATGTAGCTTTATCATCCAATACTTGCAGAGAAAATACGCAATGAAAAAATGAGCAATCACACACATACACAGTACACCAGTGTTTTACGTGGAAACCCAAAGCGGGAGAAAACCACATAATGATTTTTATTATATGTATTTAATAATTACATTCATTGGAAGCACCAACTTCCTTTGTTTTCCAGCTACAACTGGAAGGACGCTGCAACCCCCTAGTTTATTAGGCTACAACCTGAGGGAAGCTTCAACTCCCCAATTCTATGGCTACAACTAGAAGGAGGCTACAACACCCTATGTTTTCAAAGTTGTTTGCCGGATAATCCTTAGTTGGTGTCATTTTTGTCAACGTTTCGAATCCTAATCGAGATTCATCATCAGGACTAATCGTCAATTGATAGCATGATGATCTCAGTTAATTAATAGTTACTATGTGGGATGTATTAAATATTTTAACCTAGGTCGGCTGTCTAAAAACCTACAGAAATTAATTGATTTTTTATTCATTTTTAAATTGAATAATGATATAATAATAATAATTAATACTTATAGTTTGTAAAGTTATTTAGTTATATATAAGTAAAATAAGTTTAAATAGTTTTTTAATTAAGTGATTAAATATTTGATTAATTGAATTAAGTTTTTAAACTAAATAATAATATAAAAATAAACTATTACTAAGTTTGTAAAGATTTTAAGTGAAAATTAAGTTAGTGATTAAATATTCAATTAATTGAATTAAACTRAAAGTTTAATTAATTGAGTTATGGTGAGAAGGGGGCTTTAGTTAGGTTGTTTGTTTTTAGGTTTTAGAGTTTTTTAAAATTTTGTTTTTAGGGTTAAATTTTTTTAATTACAGCTTAGTGAACTAGTTACTAGAAAAAGTTTTCGGAAAGGTGGGTTTTAGGTTTTAAGAATTGCTAGATTTTTACCTTAAAGTTTAATTAATTGAGTTATGGTGAGAAGGGGGCTTTAGTTAGGTTTTAGAGTTTTTAAAATTTTGTTTTTAGGGTTAATTTTTTTTTAATTACAGCTTAGTGAACTAGTTACTAGAAAAAGTTTTCGGAAAGGTGGGTTTTGGGTTTAGAATTAAGAGCCAGGAAGGAAAGGTTTTTAGGGTTTTAAAAAGAAAGTACTTTTGTTAGACTCCTAACTCTAAGAAGTGAGGAAAAGGGAGACCTAAACAAGAAGGCAAGAAGAAGGGAGGTGTCAGGCCTGATTAGATCTATGAGGGATACTAAGTTGGTTGATTAATGGGTGCCAAAAACTGCTTACCTCCAAGCCACCTTCTCTGTTCATATTGTTGGGGTGTTTGATTATTTCGAGAGCTTCTCTTAAACGTCTCATGTAGTAATGATCCTCTTTTGCTAGTATTTTTGTATCCTCCAGGCAGACATGATGTTTGGTTTTAAGTGAGTGTTCTGCTAAGGC
>ML807981.1:140672-151184 GCA_009831015.1 Picea engelmannii
CCAACTCATCAACTACTTGTCTCAATCATGTACCCAACATGTACCTCAACCAAAATCCCTCATCAATTTCATCATCCAAATCTAATCTGATCACATATAACTCAAACACTATAACACAAGTCTATACCTCAAACCGTGTGCTAGAACCTCGTTGTTATACAACCTCTATCTGTACCAATAACTTCAACAACATACCTCAACCAAAATACCTCAAACATGAACCAATACTAAACTTCAGTAGATCTACCTCAGATCAACTCTACAACAATCCATAAACTCCCAAGAGGGCATCCAACATATTTACAAGGAAAACCCTCTACTTGATTCATAAATTCAGGACTACACATATGAGAACCATACATTTTTTTTTCTTGTAGAATTTTGTTGCTGCGGTTTTGCTATCGCAAATCCACTGCCGTGATTTTTCTGCTGCGGTTTTTTTTCCGCACTTTTCCTACTGGGATTTTTCTACCGCACTTTTTCTACCACACTTTTCCTATTGCACATTTCTTGCCAGACTTTTCCTACTGCACTTTTTCTACCGCACTTTTCCTACCACACTTTGTTTGCTGCAATTTTTCTGCTACACTTTTTCTGCCGCACTTTTCCTTCCACTCTTTTCCTACCACAATTTTTCTCTAACAATAACACCTTCCCAAAAAACGTTTCACAAAAATAGACATTCAATGATATTCAAGTGTGTTTTGAATGAGAGACCCTTGCCTCTTATTTATACATTTATGTAGCTTCCTCAAGGGGTTACCTTCTAACCATCTTAACCCACTTTCCTTATTTTAGGGTTAACCCACTTATAACCACTTGTCCACTTAAATTAACCACTTTCCATAATTAGTAAGTTATCCATTAAATTTATTATTTAAATAATTTCTTTTGCATCCTCTTTGACTTATAGTACACTCATCACTTCACTTTATTATTTAAATAATTTATTTTTTGCAAACACTTTGACTACTTTGACCTTTTGGGGCTTCTATATGACTCATGAGAGTTCTCCTACTTCACATGGCCATAACTCTCTAACCATGAGGAGTTATGTGACGTTCCACATACACTGGAAATGGAATGGCATGTATTATCCATATAGAATAGTTTTACCTGAAAATATATCAAAACTCATATCATTATCCATAACATAAACTTGGGTCCATTACCCAAACCTTTGTGCTACCAGAATTCTCTACCAGACTTTCTTCAAGGGTTTATATCAATGAAAACCGACCCAATTAATAAAAAATATCCCCCTTCTGCATTGATGGAAACACTCTGATGCAATACTGAAGTCATGTCATGTAATACTGAAGTCATCTCACTCATGATCTTCCTATGATCATCGATCCCCCTCGAGCCATGCCTTTGTGCTCTGCATCTAGTAAATCTTTCCCCCTTTGTCATCAATGGAAAAGGTATCTTTCCATTCAGGGTTTCTCCTCCTAACTGAATTTTCCTTGGGGATACTCCCCCTCACTGAACTCTTCCTAAAATGGATCTCTTGACCTAAATTGACCTCTTTATGGTACTTCCTCATGTAAATCCAAGACATATAAGAAAAATCATTCAAAATCATTCATTTTGGAGTAGAAATTACTCCAAGACTCTGGCAATGATACTCGAAGGCTTCCCGTGGAAGCGGTTTTGTAAATATGTCTGCCACTTGTTTTTTTGTGCCCACATATTCAACTCTGATGTTCTTCCCTGCAACCTATTCCCATAGAAAGTGATACTTGATTGGAATGTGCTTCGTCTTGGAGTGCATCATCAGGTTCTTTGAGATATTGATGGCTCTTGTATTATCACAATAGATTGGAATGGGCTCATCATACTCAACCTGTATATCTGTCAGAGTTTGTTTCATCCATAGAACCTATGTACAACATGCTGTTGCTTCAATATACTCTGCTTCGGCTATAGATAAGGATATTGATAATTGTTTCTTGCTTAGCCATGATACTAAACACTCACCCAAGTAGAACATTGCTCCACTGGTGCTTCGTCGGTCATCAATGCAAAGTGCCCAATCTACATCTGTGTAGGTAATAAGTGATAGATCCTTTCCTTTTGGATACCATAATCCAAAATCTTATGTTCCTTTGATATATCTGAAAATCCTCTTTACTGCTAATACATGTGATTCCTTTAGTGTTGCTTGAAATCATGCCACATGTCCAACTTCTTGCATTACATTTGTTCTGGATGTTGTCACATATAGTAAGCTACCAATCATTGACATGTATTTCCTCTGGTCTATAGACTTTGAATCATCATCTTTGCTCAACTTGCAACTGGTTTGCATAGGAGTGGTAACTAGTTTGCAATATTCCATTTTGAACCTCTTTAGCATTTATATGATATACTTAGTTTGAGAAATAATAATTCCTTGGCTTCTTTGACATATATGAAGACCCAGAAAGAAGGATAGTTCTCCAAGTAATGTCATTTAAAATTCATTCTGCATATCCTTTGAAAATTTTTGGCTTAACCTGTCATTAGTACTTCTAAAAACAATATCATCAACATAAATTTCAATTAATAAAATACTACCTTGAGTTACCTTGATGTAGAGGTTGTTGTATACACTTCCTTTCCATAATTCAAAGGTAGTTTTGTCATTGTTGTTTATGATCATTACTCTGTTTTGAATGTGAACTATTGTATGCACTGCATGTGTCCAAAAAATATCTGTCAGTTTGGAATCCATTAACATTGTTCAAGCCATTTCCTTTGTAATTATCATCCATTATGATAATGTTCCCTTGTCTCTGAACCACTCTCTAAACCAATATATGAATTCATTATCTCATCCACTGTCATATATCTATCCAAATTACTTGCTAAGTGTTTTTACGAATCCATATCTATCCATATTGTCTAAGACTCTACTTGCACAATTGTCCATAATGCTAAACCATTTACCACTATACTATCATGAAGTCTTGATTAATCTATCAAACTGTACTTCTGTTAACTAGCTTCTCTGGATCTATCTTCTCAAAATCTACAAGCTGTTCAAAGGATGTTTCTTTGGTCTATCACAACTATCGCATAGACACACCCTGTCTAATATTCATATTACCTGGGAGTCTCTAAGTTGTATGGCTCAGAACAATTCCTGCTCTAATGTGTATTCATGATCATCTTCATTGGTAGATTCATCATCTTGTTCATTGGTGTATTCATCATCTCTCTGATATCTGACTTCTTTCTTTCTGTCTGTGGATTCATCTTTCACTACAATTCCTGAAAGTACAATCTCTTGAACTTGTTCCTTATTTACCTGACCTTCTTTTCTTTCAGTTATTTTCCAAACCTTTCTGTATCTGATATCTTTCTTTTTCTCTGTAGAATTTTCTTCATCTTGTTTTATTGGAAATCTTGTGATATCTAGTACCTGGTCTTTGTTCACTCGTTCTTCCTTCTTTCTTATCCATACTTTCTTATATCTGATATCAATTTTCTCTTTCATGGAAGTATCAATCATGCTTCTACAATCACTATTTATGTGTCCATAGTTATGACATTTGTAACATTCAATGTTACATGGGGCCACATAGGAACTTCTTGCTTGAACATTTCTTTTATAATCCCTGCAATCTGCAACCTTATGTCCAAAATTAGTACAATAAAAACAATGACCGTTGAAACAAATTTTAAATTTTTTATCCCTAAGACCTAAACTTTCCTTTTTTGGGGTTCGTCTTTTCACAAAGCATAAGCTTCATCATCTTTCCCAAAAGCCCGGTACCAATTTCCTGGAAAACTTTATTCTTTAAATAATAAAAGGAAAAAAACCTAAAATGTTATAAGAGTCCTGACGCATTTTCTATAAAGTTTTTTTTTTTTTTTTTTAATCGTGATAAGCTTAAAACCCAAAGAAGTTAAGATTAACTTTAAAAAGTTTTCGGGATTTGGGGTTTGCTAAGAACATATGTTTCAATAAATATTGAATCACGAAATCTTGATTCCTAGTTTCCCGAAAGAATGAGAGTTAGTTCAAATCCTGATTAATTAATTCACTAACATGAAAAGTTAAAGATTAAGTCAATCATATCGTGATTTCAGGATTTGGGGTTCAGGGATAACATATCTCATGTCAACACGATCCTCGAAATCCCGAAACGCAAAATCCCGACCCATAATTTGTGTTAAATTGTTAATCTTGTTTTGTCCTTAATCCTGATTAATTAGTTAACTAAAATGGAATTAAGTCCTAATTTAAACATGTCACGATTTCGCAATTTTGGAAATCAGGATGCAGCGATAACATACTTCCTGTCAACACGATCCCCGAAATCCCGAAATGCGAAATCTCAACTCGAAATCTACGTTACTCTAAATTAATTATGTCTGCAGGTTAATCCTTAATCATGATTAGTTAATTCGCTAATATCGAAATTTAACGCTTAAGTTAATCATTTCACAATTTCGGAAATTGGGATTCATCAATGACATACTTCTTGTCAACTCGATCCCCGAAATCCCGAAACATGAAATCTTGACTCTTAATCCATGATTAGTATAAATTAACTCTGTTTTGAAAGCATGATTAATGACAATCAATCTTTTTAGGTTTTGTTCACGTTTCGGTTCCCGATTGAATGAAATGTTCCGATTTTTGAATTCAAAAGCACCAAAATGTGGCCACTTAAATAAATAATAACTGGTGATATGTGACACTAATGCGTATCTTAGTAAATATCTACTGCATTAAATGTCTTGAATTCTTGTCAGCTGCGTTAGTCCTTTCATCGTTAAATGAATTAAAAAAGAGTTTGAAGGTTTGTGTTTCACAATATTTTCTGTTTCATACTATCAAGCACAAGACACATTCAGTCGAGCTCATACACTCCTTTTCTGTGATAGGTTTTCCATCTAACTTAAAGTCATGGCACCAAAAAAGGCACCGAAGAAGAGTGTAGATACATAGGAAGGAGATATCATGTCTGACACTATGCCACATGCTATCGACTCAATTAAATATTGGACACAAATCTCTGAGTTCCTGGAATACGAATTCAAGAATTCTCATACTGATTCCGATAATCACTTTCGGGATATAGAAGAATCAGAGCTTCATAAGATCGTTGTGCACCCTCAACTTATGGCGTACAACGATATGATCAGTTGGGCCTTGGAAAAAGTTGATATTCCAACGAGGATCATCATAAGTGGTCAAGGGGTCATTGTCAGCTCATTCAGGCCAGAACATATACAAGTAATGTATAAGCTCTCACTAAATCCTAAGTACACTTTTAATGCCGAGTTTTTAGCTGAATTTCAAAGGAAAGAGTGTACTGAGGCAAACCAAACTTATACTGATTTAATTGTAGATTAGTGGAGATGTCCATCAAAGTTTAGGGATGATACCCATGGGGTTTATGCCACAACATCTTTGAACGAATATATGGTCTATGTAGCCATAATGCTGTGTAGACTTTTCAGGAAAAATGATCCCTGCCATTTTCCTGCAGATTGGGTGCCTTTTTTGGAAGAAGCTTCAGAAGGATTCACTTTCAACTGGAGTAAGATTATGTCTGATAACTTAGCTCAAGAAGTTTCAAACTACCGAGCTGCAAAATCTAAAGGTCAACCAATGGCCTTTTATATGTCAGCGTACATTATGGATGCGATTTGCTTTGTGACTCCATTTCCCCTGATGAATTGGAGTTGGAACATAACCTTTCCCGAGCCCATTAATGAATATCATTATGCACTTTGGGAAGAGAATGCTAAGGATGCATTTTACTAAATTTGTCATTTCATAATAATTCCAATGCATAAAATGTTTTATGGCTGTGAACCCCCTCGCGTTTCCGAGTCAGTCTCAGGAAATCTCAAAGCAATAGCCGACTAGTTTGTTGATGAGAAATTCTCTTATGTTAGGGTTTATGGGTGCTCAATTCCCCATCACGCACTTCCGAAATTCCTTCCTGATAGATTGGTATTGAGGGAGGTAGCACATCAAATAGTGAAAGGTGGTATTGGAATAGAGCTAAAAGTAGCTCAAAAGAAATCCTGGCCAATCTTCCCTGTGTATGTCAGGAAATTTTCATTACTAAACCTCAGCCATTCTAAAGTAGAGGCTGAAGCATTAGAAGAAATAAAACTAGTATATATTGAGCACAGAAAGCATGACCCTTATCAATTAGTAAGCAGACATTTGATGCACTGTAATTTGAAATATTATGAGCACGGAACATCCGTTTATGATGATATTTTCAAGGAGGTTAAAACTTATGAAGAAGTATTGAACAGGGTACATGCCATGTCACCTAACTCACAGATTGGTTTCATGTCATTCCAAAGTCATAGGCGAAGTTGTTTACCAAAGAGTTTGTAGGGTGAATCCATGACCCCTCCTCCAGAGCAGGAAGGGCCTCCCCCAAGCTTTGAAACAAATGTACAGGATAAAGCAAGTACAAAAGGAAAAATGAAGGAGGGCGAAATGCCTTCACAAGAAGAAGAAGTCCCCAAGACAGAAAAATCAGAGGCAGGGAAAGGAAAGGAGCTAGAAACACCTTCAGAAATTATTGAGATTTTTCCGAAAAAGGTAGGAGGAACAACATCGATAGAACTTGGAAGTCTCATTACTTCCTTGAGTCCATTGCAGTCTACTTATGGAAACCCCCACAAGGGAGATCTGTATGTTAGTGATATTGAGCCTATTTCTAGGGATGATATTCCTTCATCCGATTATTTTTTCAGTAAAAAGAGGAAAGCTATCCTGAAACAGGAGATGCATCCAAGAGGAGATATGATGATTAAAAAGCACAAAATCATTATAGATGGACAAAAACTTAAAGAGGGAGAATTCGCTACAAAAATAGCGGGCACAATGGGAGATTTAGCGTCAATGAATTTATATTATGTGGGCAGTTTGACAACTATGTTGGAACATAAAGACCAAATGATAGCTCAGCTACAGGGTCAATTGAAAGAGACCGAAAGAAATGTCAGTTGGGGAATAAAAAAGGGTTTAGAACAAGCTAGATTGAATGACATTTAAGATATTTAGAAACTAAAAGCAAGCTTAGAAGAAGCAAATTAGAAAATACAGGTTACTCAGGCATAGGTCCTAAAGCAAGAAGAAACAAATAAACAATTACAAGATAAGATTAGTTCCATTTCAAATCAATTGGTAGAGCTTGAAATTTTCTAGGCCCAAGTATTGGGAATAAATTTGAAGATAGAAGAGGAACAACAGGGAGTGTTTTTTGATCTGGAATTTGTCCAGAATTACTTTCAGGAAACTAATAAATCCTTGGAAGATATTCTACATAAGGAAAGAGAAATAAAAGTGGCCAGAACGACTTTCCAAAAAGCAGCGGCCCTTTCAACAAAGGAGGAAGTCAGAAAAATTCAAAAATTATTTGTTTCAGAGCAGGTTAAAGGAGATGTAATACTCAAGGTGTGGGAGGCAGACCTTGCAGAAAAAAAAAGAATAACCAGAGAGGTCAATGATGATTTTTAAGGAATTTTTGATCTTTTAGAAAAAGCTTCTTTGAACATTGGAAAAAACAACTGTTCAGGGTTATTATGAGAAATTAACATTGTCAAGCACCAGCTAAGATTCAAGGAAGATCTATGGGAAATGCAAGTGGAGATCCCAAAAATAAAGGTAATCAATGTCACCGAAATCGACAAATGGATAGTGATGCCAAACTTAAAGTTTCAAACTATTAAGTTCACAAAGAAGATGATTGAAGATCGTCTGCCCGAACTATAGAAAAAGTTCTTCATATTTGAGGAAAAAGATATACCAGAAGCTCCCAGAGTTTTGGTGAAGTTTTTGGGAAAATGTATTCACTGTATTGAAGCAGAAGGAGGAGGTTCATCAATGCAGACATGAGATACTCTTTTGAATATTTTCATCATTAGAATAATAAAGCGGTTAGAATAAAAATGTAAACGGTTTGGCATTGTTCATTCATGCAACCGTAGTCTTAGGAAGTTGGTTAATCACCAACGGGAAAAATATTTGGTGATAATGTATAAATATATTTTCGCAAGACTGGAAAAAGGCTTTTGTTTTGAGGGAGAGTCGATTGTATTAAAATTTTTCAATCCATTGTGGTATAAATAATGCAGACGAAATTCTGAATTCTGTCAACTTCAAGCTATGTGTTCTTTAACCCTGTTTATAATTTCTATGTTTCTCTTTCAATGTCTTTCTAATGAATGATCAAGTATAAGTTTATTTCATACATATTTTGTATTTTGAATTGGTCTGGTTATCAAATTATTTACAGCTTTTCCTCTAAAATTGCTATCAGTAATTTTAAGACCTACAAATCATTTGAATGATAATATTTAACACTTCACTAGAAATCTCATTTTCCACTTTACTTCCTGTTACAATATGAGATTCTTTCATGATTAAAGCCTCATATTTTTCAGCAGTATTTCTTTGTTATTTTACTATTCTCAAATTGTTTCAAGTCTAGGAAACAACGTCAACTGTTATTATGTTATTATTTTGAATTTCAAAACTATTTTTCCTATTCTCATCCCTTAAAAACTGAAGCAACAGTTTATCAAATTCTTTCATAATAAAATAAAATTTTACCCTCCATGACTGTCCCAAATAACAGACATCCCAACATAGAGCCTGGTATCCAAGATCAAACTAGCATAGCTTTGAACCTTTTTAATACTATTCTGTCAACAATGACTAACCGGGTTGAATTAGAACGTTCATGGGCAACTATTGAAAGGGATATCAGCATCCAAGAACAAAGGGAAGCTAGACAGAGGCAGTTGAGGAACCAACTCTAATTTATCTTTCCTTTTGATTTTTACCCTTTAATTACCTTTATCTTTATGGATGCCTTGACAATATACTTTAGAGCCTTAAAGTATAAAATCAGGAGCAACATCTTTTTGGCGTCATTTCCGCGGAACGAAGAAATGAAACTTTTCCCTGGGAAGAATGACATTGACACTTTCTTTCTTTGATAGTGAACAAAGATAGAAAACCCTCTAAGGCTACCTTTATTTTTCACTTGGCGACTCCACGATAAGTAAACTGGCTATTAGCCGAAAGAACACCAGAAATAACTCGGACTACAAGCATACCTCGCCAGTCTCTGATCCGGAAAAAAATTTAAAATCATGAAGATCCCTTAGACAAATCATTTCACCCATACATACTATTTGTCAGCCTCATTTTATGCAGTTGAACGTTTTGGAAACGCTTGAGAGGTCTATCTCGCTTCCCCTCTCATATGTTAAGAACCAAACATCAATATAGCATAGAAAAACCTCAAGAAAAGCACTCAACGCCTTGAAAAAGAGATAATTTCAGATAATAAGCCTTTTTGAGGGGGCAACCTCCTTTTACCCCATTTAAATGTTCAAGTACAAGATGATTCAAAATGAAAATGTCTCCTTGGTATATATAGGAGACTAGGAGGTATAATTACAACTAATGGCCTAAAGCCGTCATAAATAAAATAACATTACTAATATAGTATGCCCCAATTAAAGGGTAATGAGCCAATATTAGGGCTTAACATGCCCCTCCCCTTGAGACAAGTGTTGTCCGCAACGCTTGAGTAACTTTGGATGCTTTTGTATAAAAGACTCATCCTCCCAAGTGGAATCTTCAACCGGTAGTTTCCTCCATTTAATGAGATACTCTGAAATGGATCTATTCCTCAGCTGGCGAATTCTTATGTCAGTGATGGCTTCAGGATCCAATATGATTTTTCCTTCCTCTTCAAGTTCTGGAAATATAGTTTGAACTGAGATCTTATCACCTATAACCTTCTTTAAGCATGAAACATGGAAAACTGGGTGTACTCATAGATGCAGATAGATCCAATTTGTATGCCATAGTACTAATCTTTTGCAACACCTTATAAGGTCCATAGTACTTTGGTGATAATTTATTATCCTTCTTGGCTTGCTTGAGGAACATCTGTTTGTATTGTTGTAGTCTTAAAAACACCCAATCCCCTACTTCAAAACTTCTTTCACTACGATGTTGATTTGCTTCTTGTTTCAAGTGATTGTGTGCCATGGTCAGGTTGTCCTTTAAGATTTGGAGAATTTGTTGTTGATTCTCGATGTGATCTTCCACTGCTTGAACCTTAGATTTTTCTTTTAGAGAAGAATTGATGGAAGGAGGGTGGTATCCATAAAGTGTCATAAATTGTGTCATTTTTGTTGCAGTATGAAAGAAAGTGTTATACCACCATTCTGCCAAGGGTAACCATTTGAACCATTGTGTTTGTTTATCAGAGACAAAGAAACGAAGGTAGCCTTTCAAACATCTGTTCACTATCTCAGTTTTTCCATCAGATTGAGGATGATAGGATGAGCTATGAGCCAATTGAGTACCCAAACAAGAAAATCTCCATGAATGTGGTGGAAACTGTACTAGCTTTGAAGGGATGAGAGAGTGCACAAAAGTGTGCATACTTGGTCAGTCTATCAAAAATCACCATGATGACACTCTTTCCTTCAGACTTTGGTAACCCTGTGATGAAATCCATG
>ML807981.1:170486-184794 GCA_009831015.1 Picea engelmannii
TTTGAGCAGATTTTCCATGCGATGGGAACTAATGACCTCAGGTGAACCAACAATGATGCCTTGGAATTTATATTGGTGGCCTTTTTGGTCGAATTACATGGTTAATGCCTTAAAATCCATGAGAATGGGACCCAAGGTTCTTAGCCAGTCTGCACCCAACACAACGTCACAATCACCCATGTCGATAGCAAACATATGGGATTTTAGGTGGTAGTCACTAATTTGGAGATGCACATTTTCATAGTGCCCTCCACATTTCATGGAACCACCATTGGCAATCATGATTTGGAAATTGTTGACAGCATGGATGTAGCAATGAGTTTCTTGGGAAATGTGGCAATGAATAAAATTATGGGTGCTTCCACTATCAACCAGAATGATGACCTTTCGATGATTTATATAACCGATTAACTTGAGGGTTTGGGGAGCAGAAAAGCCAGTGAGAGCATTGAGGGAAATGACAGGTTCTACTTTCGGAGGGTCTGAGAGAGGGGTTATGTCAGTGATTTCAGGTGACTTAGACACAATTTCCAGACTTTTTTCCAGACTTTTTTTTTTTTTACACCTGCGGAGTTATACTTCGGTCTGAAGAATACTGCAGTGATGAAATCCCTAAATGATTAACCAGAAAGAGATGTGTATTTACTTGGCAACCCGAACACAGTTGTGTGGCAATAGATCTGGTCTGTTTTTAATTTGTTTATGTTTTTGTCCCCCAAGGGTTAGGTATTCAAGGGTTCTATAGACAAGGGTTTTCTCTATGCTATAGCTCTCTTATATACATGCGGGGTCCAACAGTAGTACTTGGCCCAATATCTCAGGGAACTAACTAAGGAGGATAGACCATACCCGTAGCTGTACTACTCGACTACCTAGGTACTAGAGAATATCTTCCCGAGTGTTGTTCTAGGTGACACTATAGCACTCCGATGGATGATAGGTTTATCTAAACAGGGCTTCAAGAAATCTAGGCCGATCCATACACAGGTGTTGTCTGATGCGCTACCACTCGAAGGGGTACCAACAAGGGTTACAAGGGTGGCCAACAGATGTGCGCTTAAGAACCACTTGTATTTCCTGCATGTATGAATCTCTCAACCACAGGTTTATGCGTGTAATGACAGATCTCTATGGTTTAAAGATGCTGGAATACATCTCTACCCTGGAAAAAAAAATCCCATAATTTCTGCCAAGGAAAGTCCTCTGATGCCACTTGCAAGATACCAGATATAATAAATATGCAGAACAGAAATAAAATGCTAGAAATGGCAGACTAACAGTAATATATCCAACATAATCTCCACAATAACACATAAATGATATAAGAACAACAATAGAAATAACACTTTGATTCAGAAAGCAATGTTCACAAGCCTCTTCAAGGGGGCAACCTCCAATCGAGCAGCGTTCTGTTACAATAATCTCCAAGCTAGGGTTTTCATACCCTCGACCCTTATTTATACTAAATATGTCTATCAAAAGAAGCATCTAGAGGAAGATCCTTCTAGAAGTAGAAGCTTCTATTAGGTCTTCTTACATCCACCTTATTCTATTCTATTGAAAGGCCTTATTATTATTGACCTTTATTACATCTGAATATATTAATCTACCTATGTGCGGGTTAGGACACTAACATTTTTGGCGACGCTGAGTTAATCATAAAACAAGTGAATCGATAGTACCAGGCCAAACATCCTAGGTTGAGGTCCTATAGGAATTGTGTCTGGGATATGATCGAGAATTTCTTCTCCTCTATGAATGTTCATTTTGTTCCAAGGACTGAAAACCAACAGGATAATGCGTTAGCCAAAGTAGCCTCAACTTTCACACCTCCCACCGCATTTAAATTAAATTATCACATAAAAATGAGGCATCGACCTTCTATATAGAATAACATACAACATTGGCAAGTCTTTGAGGACAATGAACAACTTCACAGATTTTTGGAATCTATAGACGATTTTGCCGAAACGCACGTTGACCAAGAAAACCAAAACGATCCTATTTGAATCATGCAGGAAGGGGAGGAGCCTCAAGAGTTCCATGATAAAATCGCAAACCATCGAATGCTTGTTCTAAAAAAAAACAAATCCCCAAGGGTCTGATTCCCTTGGAAAGATTATTCAATCAAGATGATATCCCTTCAAAATCCACTCTATAGCCTCAACCTGAAGAGGTTGAAGATTGTGACATAGGTACTAAAGAAAACCCTTGGTTGGTGAGGCTATCCAAATATCTGTCCCCTGAAACCAAAAATAAATACACATATTTGTTTAGAAAGTACAAATACATTTTCGCTTGGTCATATGAAGAGATGAGAACCTATGACACTTCTGTGATTGAACATAAGATACCCCTAAAGCCTGGTGTCAAACCCTTTAGACAAAAGCTTAGACAAATTAATCCTATTTTATTGCCCATGATCCAAAAGGAAGTCAAAAATCTCTTAGATGAAAAGATAATTGTACCACTGAGATACTCATATTGGGTAGCAAACCTGGTCCCGATTAGGAAGAAAAATGGGGAAATTATACTGTGTGTCGATTTCATAAATCTAAATAAGTCCTCTCTCAAAGATAATTACCCCCTACCTAAAATGGATCACATTTTAGAAAAAGTAGCGGGGAAAAATAAAATGTTGATGATAGACGGGTTTTCAGGGTACAATCAAATTGTTGTCAGTGAACATGATAAAGAAAACACAGCCTTTACCACTCCTTGGGGTACATTTATGTATGATAAGATGTCGTTTGGTTTGATGAATGCAGGTGCTACTTTTCAATGGGCTATGGATATCTCTTTCATTGGCGAAAGAGACAAATTTGTGGTTATCTATCTTGATGATTTAACCATTTTTTCTAAATCTGATGAAGATCACCTGATACATTTCAAGCAGACATTTGAAAAATGCCGCAAATTTGGTTTGTCTTTAAATCCCAAAAAGTCTCACTTCGCTATGCAATAAGGTAAACTTTTAGGCCATATTGTGTCTCGAGATGGAATTAGAATTGACCCTAAAAGAGTTGAAGCTATAGACACCATAAGTATTCCTACGAATGTAAAAGAGATTTAGTCATTCTTAGGAAAAATAAATTTTTTGAGAAGATTTATTCCAAACTTTGTTGAAATTGTGAAATTGATCACAGATATGCTAAATAAAAACAGCGAAGTGAAATGGATAGCAGAAGCTAAAGCATCATTTGCACGCATCAAGAAAGTTATAAGTGAGGCACCCATACTAGAAAGCTCTGATTATCTAAAATATTTTCTTATTTTCTCGTTCGCCTCCAAACACACACTTGCCGCGGTACTCCTCCAGAAGAATGAAGAAGGTTTTGAGCAACCGATAGCCTTTTTTAGCAAAAGTCTTAGAGACACGGAACTTAGATATAATATAATGGAAAAACAAGCATATGCTATAGTGAAGGCATTAAAGGCTTTCATAACCTATGTGTTTCATTCTAAGGTGATTGCATATGTACCTACTAGCTCCGTAAAAGATATTTTGGTTCAATCTGACAGTGATGGAAAAAGAGGATGATGGCTTGCCAAAATTCAAGAATTCGACTTGGAGATAAAACCAATGAAACTAGTAAAGGGACAAGGTTTAGCTAAACTCTTAGCTGAATCAAATTTCAGAGCTCTCGAAATAAATGGCTTACAGGGAGGAGAAGATTTTGTGGAAATGAATGAACTTGATGAACCAATAGCTGAAATCAGAATCGAAGAGAAATTTGCTTCATCAAATTGGTACAAAGACATAGTGTCCTACTTGTTGACCTTGAAGTGCCCAAATGACTTAAACCCATCCAAAGCCAGAACGCTGAAGTTGCATGCGGTCAAGTACTGTATATCTGAAGTACAATTGTATTGGAAGGACCCACTTGGCTTCCTGTTGGTTTGTTTGGTCGAATCAGAAACAGAAAAGGTCATAAGCCAAATTCACGAAGGAGTGTGTGGAGGACACCACGCTTGGAGGGAAATGGCTTATAAGATTCTTAGGGCAGGGTATTATTGGCCCAAATTTTTTTTAGACGTCAACGCCAAGGTCTGAGCTTGCAACCCTTGCCAATTGTTTTCAGGCAAACATAAACTCCCAGCAATGCCATTGGTTCCGGTCAAAATGGAAGCTCCTTTTCAACAATGGGGATTAGATTTCATAAGAAAAATTAACCCTCATTCTAGTGCTCAACATAGGTGGATCCTGACTGCTACAGATTACTTCACCAAATGGGTGGAAGCTATTCCAATGAGAAGGGCTACTGATTCGGTGGTAATTGATTTCTTAGAAGAGAATATTTTGTCTAGATTTGGTTGCCCCCAAAAGATAGTCACAGATAACGCACAGGCTTTTAAATCTATGGCTATGGTCAGTTTCTGCCAAAAATATAATATTGTGCTTGGTCATTCCATGACATACTACCCTCATGGAAATGGTCTGGACGAGTATTCAAACAAGAGCCTAATCAATATAATTAAGAAAGTGTTGAGCGAAAACAAGAAATATTGGCATGTGCATTTGAAATACACTATGTGGGAAAATCGGATAGGCACGAAAAAGTCTATCGACACTTCTCCTTTCCAAATGGTATACGGGACAGATGTAGTGTTACCTATAAATATAGTGCTTCCTATAATGAAACTTTGGCAAGATGAGAAGGAATAACCCAATCATGTCACAAGAATAATAAACCAGCTGAGTGAAGTCCAACAACACAGGGCCAAAGTGGACGAAAGGCTGCAGAAATACTAGGATGACATGAAAGCGTTATTCGTTCGTAAGGCCAAAGACAGGGAATTTCTCCCTAGAGATTTGGTTTTAAAATGGGATGCTAGGAAGGAAGACTCAATGAAACACAGTAAATTCAATAACATCTGGTATGGATTGTTCAAGGTTGCATCTCCTAAAGGAAAGAATTTGTTTCTTCTAGAAAATTTGGACGGTAAAATCCTGAACGCCCCTGTCAATGGGTGTTATTTAAAATACTACATGGAATATTTGATTTCCAAAATTCCCACTGTATATACCGGTTTGTTTATTCTTTTTATTTCATATTTTCTTTGGTAAGTCTACTTTCATTCTGTGAATAAATAAAAATAAAAATAAAATAAATAAAATAGGTTAATGTTTTTCTAGAAGTAGGGATACAAAATTCTCAATGTATTCAATTCTTTTATAAAAGACCTGATACTCTTCGTATTTTTCCCTTACAGGATTCTGGATGGCAGCCCAACAAGTGAAAGTAGCAAACATACAACCTTATAGTGGAAGATAAATTCGCCAAAATAGGTGATAGATAAGATTTTTTGTTATTTCAAAAGAGAACGAAAATGGTAAGGCAAAGATGTGAATTCCAGGAAAGTCTATTTTTTTCAAATAAAGGTTTTTTATAACAAGTGTGGTGATTGTTTCATAAGTGTGATAGGTCACTATAAGAATGATTTTGAAATCTAGGCCTTAAGAGTTTCACTTGGGATAAGGCAGGATGGTAATTAAAATAAACAAAAATGAAAATCATCTCCGAGAAAGAGTTCCAAGAGTTGGGTTTAATTTGTGACCTCGATTTTTCGATTTCCAGGTCTTTCTACGTCTCCCCTTTCTACCCTTAGTTTTGTCTTCTTAAAAAATCAAGCTTCTTTCTGGGTTTCCCACAGAGGGAGAAGAGATTAGGTCTTAACTTTTGAAGCTTAATTAAAAAAAAAAAAAGGTTCTTAAAAGGTAGACCAGTCCTCATAACTCCTCACTCTCCGATGAAACAAAGTTATGATTAGGCCAATCCTGACTCTCCTAGTTTTCTCAACAGTTTTCTAAGGATTTAAGCTTGCTCGAAGGAAGACCGCTGAAATTAATCTTCCCCTTTTTCTCTGCGGACTAAGATGTTTTGAAAGTTAAGAGAAGGTTGGTCTAGAGTAATCAAAACAAGTTGACAGAGCTCCACTGCAATTTTACACAGATACCATCCCTGGTATATTAAGTACCACTGATTGCTCCCACTTCATATTCAAAAAGTAAAATATAAGACAGAAGGTGAAAGGAAATTCATATTTTATTGCCCCCATCTAGTCCAAAAGATGATGAAAGGAAATTCATTTAAATGATTTCCTTCGTCTTATTAAAAGGAGATAGATAACTTCACCGGGGTACTGAAAAGGCTCACTGGTAGTGAAGCAATATTTGAGGTTAAATGCATAATTAGGATTCGAAGTGGTGAATGGAAATTCAGTAAAAAGGGACACATAACTTCATCGGGGTACTGAACAGGCTCATTGGCAGTGAAGCAATATCTGAGGTATCTGTAAGGTTGTCATACTTAAATATCACTCTACTCTAGTTACCAATTTTTTCAAAACGAGATCTACATCCCAAGTCCAGACAGGGCTCCCCTATTAAAATATAAATGTTTCTTCGTTTGATGCAATCCGAAAGCCACAAAATCTATTGGGTTTCCTAATATTGTTTTGATCATCTTAATGCTAACTTAATTTCAGTAACAAGAAGGGGAAGATCATGAATGGGACTACAACTGAGTTTACAACAACTGAGAGTTTTGAAAATATTTTTAGAAGTAAGGATGAAATCTCTTTTTCCTTTGTATCCCCTTCCTTAGCAATTTCTGCAAAGATAAACCCTTGACTCCATTAACCCAATAAAGGCACTAAGTCTACATGTTCTCCTTGTCCCACAAGGAGACGAGGTCCCCAATTGGAGCCTATGTTGAAACAAATTTTAAATTTTTTATCCCTAAGACCTAAACTTTCCTTTTTTGGGTTTCGTCTTTTCACAAAGCATAAGATTTGTCATCTTTCCCAAAATCCCGGTACCGATTTCCTGAAAAACTTTATTCTTTAAATAATAAAAGGCAAAAAACCTAAAATGTTATAAGAGTCCCGACACATTTTCTATAAAGTTATTTTTTATTTTTATTTTTTTTAATCATGATAAGCTTAAAACCCAAAGGATTTAAGATTAACTTTAAAAAGTTTTCGGGATTCGAGGTTTGCTAAGAACGTATGTTTCAATACATATTGAATCACGAAATCTTGATTCCCAGTTTCCCGAAAGAATGAGAGTTAGTTCAAATCCTTATTAATTAATTCACTAACATGAAAAGTTAAAGATTAAGTCAATCATATCACGATTTCGGGATTCAGGGTTTAGCAATAACATATCTCATGTCAACACGATCCTCGAAATCCCGAAACGTGAAATCCCGACCCATAATTTGTGTTAAACTGTTAATCCTATTTTGTCCTTAATCCTGATTAATTAGTTAACTAAAATGGAATTAAGTCCTAATTTAAACATGTCATGATTTCACAATTTCGGAAACCGGGATGCAGTGATAACATACTTCCTGTCAACATGATCCCCGAAATCTTGAAATGCAAAATCTTGACTTGAAATCTACGTTAATCTAAAATAATTTTGTCTAGAGGTTAATCCTTAATCCTGATTAATTAATTCGCTAATATCAAAATTTAAGGCTTAAGTTAATCATTTCACAATTTCAGAAATCGGGATTCATCGATTACATACTTCCTGTCTACTCGATCCCCGAAATCCCAAAACACAAAATCTTGACTCTTAATCCGTGATTAGTATAAATTAACTCTGTTTTGAAAGCATGATTAATGACAATCAAACTTTTTAGGTTTTGTTCACGTTTCGGTTCCCGATTGAATGAAATGTACCAATTTTTGAATTCAAAAGTGCCAAAATGTGGTCACTTAAATAAAGAATAACTGGTGATATGTGACACTAATGCGTATCTTAGTAAATATCTACTGCATTAAATGTCTTGAATTCTTGTCAGCTGTGTCAGTCCCTTCATCATTAAATGAATTAAAAAAGAGTTTGAAGGTCTGTGTTTCGCAATATTTTTTGTTTCATACTATCAAGCACAAGACACATTCAGCCAAGTTCATACACTCCTTTTCTATGACAGGTTTTCCATCTAACCTAAATTCATGGCACCAAAAAAGGCATCGAAGAAGAGTGAAGATACACAGGAAGGAGATATCATATCTGACACTACGCTACATGCTATTGACTCAATTAAATCTTGGACACAAATCTCTGAGTTTCTGGAATACGAATTCAAGAATTCTCATACTGATTCCGATAATCACTTTCAGGATATAGCAGAATCAGAGCTTCATAAGATCGTGGCGTTCCCTCGGCTTATGGCGTACAATGATATGATCAGTTGGGCCCTAGAAAAAGTTGATATTCCGATGAGGAGAATCTTAAATGGTCAAGGGGTCGTTGTCGGTTCATTCAAGCCAGAACATATACAAGTAATTTATAAGCTCTCACCAAATCCTAAGTACACTTTTAATGCCAATTTCTTAGCTGAATTTCAAAGGAAAGAGTGTACTCAGGCAGACCAAACTTATCCTGATTTAGTTAGAGATTGGTGGAGATGTCCATCAAAGTTTTAGGGCCGATACCCATGGGGTTTATGCCACGACATATTTGAACGAATATATGGTCTATGTAACCATAATGCTATGTATACTTTGAAACAAATGTACAAGATAAAGCAAGTACAAAAGGAAAAATGAAGGAGGGTGAAATTCCTTCGCAAGAAACAGAAGTCCCCCAGACAGAAAAATCAGAGGCAGGGAAAGGAAAGGAGTTATAAACACCTTTAGAAATCCCTAAGAGTTTTCCGAAAAAGATAGGAGGAATAGCATCGACAGAACTTGGAAGTACCATTACTTCCTTGACTCCATTGCATGCTACTTATGGAAACCCCCATGAGGGATCTCTGTACGTTAGTGATCTTGAGCCTATTTCTAGGGATGAGATTCCTTCATCCGATTATTTTTTTAGTAAAAAGAGGAAATCTATCCTGAAAAAGGAGATGCATCCAAGAGGAGATATGGTGATTAAAAAGCACAAAATCATTATAGATGGACAAAAACTTAAAGAGGGAGAATTCACTACAGAAATAGCGGGCACAATAGGAGCTTTAGCGTCAACGAATTTATATTCTGTGGGCAGTTTGACAACTATGTTGGAACAAAAAGACCAAATGATAGCTCAGCTACAAGGTCAATTGAAAGAGACAGAAAGAAATATCAGTTGGAGAATAAAAAAGGGCTTATAACAAGCTATATTGAATGACATTCACAAGATTCATAAACTAAAAGCAATCTTAGAAGAAGAAAATAAAAAAATATAGGTTACTCAGGAACAGGTCCTAAAGCAAGAAGAAATAAATAAACAATTACAAGATAAGATTAGTTCCATTTCAAATCAAGTGGTAGAGCTTGAAATTTTCCAGGCTCAGGTATTGGGAATACATTTGAATATAGAAGAGGAACAACAGGAAGTGTTTTTTAATATGGAATTTGTCCAGAATTACTTTCAGGAGACTAATAAATCCTTGGAAGATATTCTCTAGAAGGAAAGAGAAGTAAAAGCGGCCAGAATGACTTTCGAAAAAGAAGTGGCCCTTTCAACAAAGGAGGAAGTTGGAAAGATTAAAAAAATATATGTTTCAGAGAAGGTTAAAGGAGATGCAATACTCAAGGTGTGGGAGGCAGACCTTGCAGAAAACAAAAGAATAACCAGAGAGGTCAATGATGATTTTCAAGGAATTTTTGATCTTTTAGAAAAAGCTTCTTTGAACTCTTGAAAAAACAATTGTTTGGGGTTATTAGGAGAAATTAACATTGTCAAGCACTAGCTAAGATTCAAGGAAGATCTGGAGTAAATGCAGGTGGAGATCCCAAAAATAAAGGTAATCAATGTCACTGAAATCGATAAATGGATAGTGATGCCGAACTTGAAGTTGAAAACTATTAAGTTCACAAAGAAGATAATTGCAGATCATCTACCCGAACTACAGAAAAAGTTCTTCATATTTGAGGCAAAAGATATACCAGAAGCTCCCAGATTTTTGGTGAATTTTTTGGGAAAGTGTATTCGTTGTCTTGAAGCAGAAGTCAGAGGTTCATCAATGTAGACATGAGATACTCTTTTGAATATTTTCATCATTAGAATAATAAAATAGTTAGAATATAAATGTAAATGGTTTGACATTGTTCATTCATGTAACTGTAGTCTTAGGAAGTTGGTTAATCACCAATGAAAAGGATATTTGGTGATAATGTATAAATATATTTTCACAAGACTGGAAAAAGGCTTTTGTTTTGAGGGAGAGCCGATTGTATTAAAAGTTTTCAATCCATTGTGGTATAAATAATGGAGACGAGATTATGAATTCTGTCAACTTGAAGTTATGTGTTCTTTAACCATGTTTATAATTTCTATGTTTCTCTTTCAATGTCTTTCTAATGAATGATCAACTATAAGTTTATTTCATACATCTTTTGTTGTTTGAATTGGTTTGGTTATCAAATTATTTACAACTTTTCCTCTGAAATTGCTATCAGTAATTTTAAGACTTGTAGATCATTTGAATGATAATACTTAACACTTCATTAGAAATCTCGTTTTCCACTTTACTTCCTATTACAATATGAGATTCTTTCATGATTAAAGCCTCATATTTTTCAGTAGTATTTCTTTGTTATTTTACTATTATCAAATTGTTTCAAGTCCAGGAAATGGCCTCAACTATTATTATGTTATTATTTTGAATTTCAAAACTATTTTTCCTATTCTCATCCCTTAAAAACGGAAGCAACAATTTATCAAATTCTTTCATAATAAAATAAAAATTTACTTTCCATGACTGTCCCAAATAATAGACAACCCAACATAGAGCCTGGTCTCCAAGATAAAACTAGCATAGCTTTGAACCTTTTTAATACTATTCTGCAAACAACGACTAACCGGGGTGAATTAGAACGTTCATGGGAAACTATTGAAAGGGATATCAACATCCAAGAACAAAGGGAAGCTAGACAGAAGCAGTTGAGGAACCAACTCTAATTTATCTTTCCTTTTGATTTTTACCCTTTAATTACCTTTATCTTTATGGATGTCTTGATGGTATACTTTAGAGCCTTAAAGTATAAACTCAGGAGCAGCAATGACCATAAAAGAAATTTGCATACCTCGAAGTGAATGATCTTCTTTGTGTTGTAGTCCTTCTGAATTTCTTCCTTGACTGATCATGATCACTACTGAAGCTTCTTTGTGGCTTGAACATGGATGGTCTTCTTGAAGATGTATCTTCAATAGTTTTCTTAGATTCTAGTTGACCATGATTCTTTTCTTTGAGTGATTATGCATTACTTATTCATTCTTCTTTTCTAGCAACCTAGAGTGCTTCTCTTCATTCTCTATAGCTGACGTGGATGTTTCTGTCTCTTCAATCTTCTTGTTGAGCTTGACGATTTTACTTCTCAATGTGACAACTTCTTCTTCAAGCTTCTCAACCTCTTCTTCTTTCTTCAGTATCTGAGACTTCATGACTTCTTCTGTTCTTTTCACTTCTTCAAGATGGATTTTTAATGTGATTATTTCTTCTTCAAGTCCTTTCTCTTCTTGACCAAACTCTGCCTCAATCTGGTTTAGATTGTTAGTTCTTTCTTTAAGATGATCTGTCAATATCTTCTCTCTCATTTATACTTCTTCCTTTTGTGCTTCTATGTTGGCTTCCAAATACTTCTTTTGATATTCAAGATTCTCTTCAATCTTTTTGGCTTCTTCTAGTTGAGTTCTTAAGTTCTCGATGACCCGTTGGGCTTCTTCAAAAATGTGAACACTTTCCTTTTGTTTCATCAATTCTTTCTTGAGTGACTTGTTTTATTCTCTTAGTTCATCTAAAGCACTAATCAATACTTCTTCATATCTTCCTTCCTTTTCAATTAGTTTTTCTATCTCATTTCCTTCATGGCATTCTATTTCAAGATGTCCGCATTTTTCACAATTAAATAAAAACAACATAGCCTTGGTGATTATGCACTCTTCATCTTTTGAATCTGTTTGACATGGTGAACATAATTCTTCTTGATCTGTATCTGCATCTTCTTTGGCATTTTCTGAATCTGCGATGGGTCAAGAATACATGTCATGTAACTTATCCCAAAGTTCTTTGGATGATGAAAATTTACCAACCTTTTCTCTTACTAGATTAGGTAATACTTCCTAAATGAAATCCATTGCTATTTTATTATTCTTCTTCAATTCCTTCTTGGCTGCAGTCTTTTCCCATTTTGAACTATCATATCTTGTAACAACTGATAGCCAAATATAATGTCCCTGTGCCCATAAAAATACTTCCATCCTTCTGCTCCACATCTCATACTTTAAACCATTTTGACCATTAAACAATGGTACTCCATTCTCATAATAATCCATGATCTCCTTCCAATGGTTAAACTTTTTCCTGAAGGAACCTTCTCTTAAACCAATTGTTGGATTACTGAGAGGGGGGAGGGGGTGAATCAATAATAGAGAAATTTAATCCTTTTTCACCATAAAATGCAAGTGTTATATCAATTGGCATTATCATCTAATAGTTTCAGAAAAAATAAACAATGAAAAAATGATCAATCACACACATACACAGTACACCAGTGTTTTACGTGTAAACCCAAAGCGGGACAAAACCACATAATTCTTTTTCTTATATGTCTTTAAGAATTACATTCATTGGAATCACCAACTTCCTTTGTTTTCCATATGCAAATGGAAGGAGGCTCTAACCCCCAAGTGCATCAACCTGTACCATAAACAAGTGCATCAACCATGCACCAACCTGTACCTCAACCTATACCATCAACGAGTGCATCAACCATGCACCAAATATGTATTATGACTCATCAAGATGTACCAACATCATCAACTATACACCTTATGTATGTTCCAAATCATCAACTACTTGTCTCAACCATGTACCCAACATGTACCTCAACCAAAATCCCTCATCAATTTCATCATCCAAATCTTATCTGATCACATATACCTCAAACACTATACCACGAGTCTATACCTTAAACCATGTGCTAGAACCTCACTGTTATACAACCTCTATCTATACCAATAACTTCAGCAATATACCTTGACCTAAATCCCTCAAACATGAACCAATACTAAACTTCAATAAATCTGTCTCATATCAACTCTACAACAAGCCATAAACTCCCAAGAGGGCATCCAACATATTTACAAGGAAAACCCTCAACTTGATTCATGAATTCAACACTACACAAATGAGAACCATACCTTTTTTTTTCTTGTAGCATTCTGTTGCTGCGATTTTGCTATCGCGATTTTTCTGCCGCACTTTTTCTGTTGCATTTTTTCTGCCACACTTTTCCCACCGCACTTTTCTTGCCACACATTTCTTGATGCGATTTTTCTGCCGCACTTTTCCTGCCGAAATTTTTCTACCACACTTTTCCTGCCACACTTTTTATGCTGCACTTTTTATGCTGCACTTTTTCTACTGCAATTTTTCTACCGCACTTTTTCTACTGCACTTTTCCTGCCACACTTTTCCTGACGCACTTTTTCTGCTGCAATTTTTCTCTATCAATAATACCTTCCCAAATAACCTTTCAAAAAAATAGATATTCAATGATATTCAAGTGTGTTTTGAATGAGAGACCCTTGCCTCTTATTTATACTTTTATGTATCTTCCTCAAGAGGTTACCTTCTAACCATCTTAACCCACTTTCTTTATTTTAGGGTTAACCCACTTATAACCACTTGTCCACTTAACTTAACCACTTTCCATAGTTAGTAAGTTATCCATTAACTTTATTATTTACATAATTTCTTTTGAATCCTCTTTGACTTATAGTGCACTCATCACTTCACTTTATTATTTAAATAATTTCTTCTTTGCAAACAATTTGACTAGTTTGACCTTTTGGAGCTTCTAGATGACTCATGAGGGTTCTTCAACTTCATATGGCCATAAATCTCTAACCGTGAGGAGTTATGTGACATTCCACATACCACCAGAATTGGCATGACATATACGATCCATCTAGAATATTTTTACCTACAAATATATCAAAAATTATACCATTACCCATCAAACAAACTTGGTTCCATTACCCAAACCTTTGTGCTACCAGAATTCACTACTAGACTTTCTTCAAGGGTTGACATCAATGTCAACCAACCCAATTAATCAACAATAAATGGGTGCACTAATAACAATTTCTGAAGATGCCACTTTATATGTTTGTTCCTCAATACCAATATATGATTATGTGTCATAAAAATCATATATGGACTTATTGTTGTTTGAAATGTTTGTGAATTATGATGCAAAACATTGCACATCTTCTTCATCTTTATATTCATAAAAAACATGAACTGTGTTGTAGAATCCAATATAAGTGGATTCCTCATGAACCAACCATTGATTAGCA
>ML807982.1:24662-43934 GCA_009831015.1 Picea engelmannii
AGAGGCAAGGTTTTGTCCTAAGGAGACTAGGAATACCAAGAATTATACCTAGATGAGGAAAGAAATAGTTTTATCATGTAGCTATGGTAAGAGAAGAAGTTAGGGTTTTGTGGCATTTGAAAACCCTAGTGCTACCTAATGTGATTGTTATCGAGAATATAAAGGGATTTGATATTGTACAAGTGTGGGATACAAATTTAGGTTCTAAAAATGACTTACCATTGTGTATGATACCTTGTTGATGATTTCTAATGGAGTAAACTATTGATTAATGTTATCTTATGGTCTCCATCTCTAGGGCTTGAAGATCCTTACCACTAACAACCCTTGATAAGATATTGGTAGATGCATGTACTTCATATTCTAAATATAAATGAAGTTTTTTGGTTTTCCAAATGCTGTGTACTTGCATAATTGAATTTTATCTTATGTCATCTTCGTAATTATGTAATTCTAATACTAGTTACGGAGCTCAATTTGACATAACATTGAGCTGAGATTGTTAAGTGATTTAAAATTATGTAGAAGATAAATGAGCAAATTTATTTCTATAATAAATTATTGTAATATGACATTTTTTAGGTCGCAATATTTTCAGGTGACCATTGTTTGAGTGTGGATTGTCATTGGATTTAGATTGAGATAATTCAAGAGGTATTATGTATTGTTTTTTGTGAGTTAGAATATGGATATCCACAACATTCATGCAAATAATTCAGAAGGAATGATCTATCGATGATGTAGAGATACATGGTTGATTAGCAAGAAATGCTACTTGAAAACCATTAATATCTTATGGATTTAGGACTTAGCAATATTTTCCACCATAAGATATTCCATAATGCATAATGCAAGTATTTATAATCACTTTAGAATAAAATCAAGGGATTAATACACATAAAATTCATACACTTTGGAATTCATATATTCATCAACATAAAATCCAGTAACAATGAGATTCATAAAAATTGTGCCATGAAATGTATGTGTGTGTGTATATATATTCAACATTGTCTAAATTGTACATTTTTTACAAAATGGAAACTTGTGCCCAATATACAAAGCGGAAACAAGTTCCCTAACATAAAAGACATCCATATGGTGGACTAGATACAAAATGGAAATGTTGGAGTTAATTCACACACACCTAGGATTTATTTTCCTAAGGTTATTCCTTGTTTGTTAGTCATAATTAGTCATTATCTAGTCTCCTATATTTTAGGAGAGAATATTCCACCTGAAGAATATTCTCTTTCAGTTGACACTTCAGTTTGACTAGTTGAGTTGAGTTTAGATGTTGCATTGGTTTTGTCACCATGAAACATTGGGATCGTCACCAACTCACTACTCTTTGTTCAGTCAATTAACTGAAGACTAGTTGACTAGTTAACTCAGCTAGGTGGCAGTTCACTCCCGTAACTGCCTGAGAGACTAGACTAGGTGGTAGTTTACTCTTATAACTATTGGTGTGTGTCAAGATCAATATAAACCACCACTATGGCTCATTAGTTACTCATTTATTCTATATATATTGTAAATTATTCACTCTTTGAGTGTGGAATACAGTTAATGAGAATTCTTCCATTCTTTCTATCTTGCTTCTTCTTTTTTAATTTCTCTTTGAAAATGTGTGTAGTATTTTCTAGCTAGATCTATTCTTTGCAGGTTCAACACATTTGCAGGAAATAGTTGGTCAATCATTGACCATTTCCACCCTCACCAACCTCAAGAGCATCCTAGAAATTTGTATTTATTCTCTTTATCGAGGAAGAAACTCAAGAGGTTCTAGGTCTATGCATGGTCCGATGCTTTGGAGACTACATAAAGAATAAATAGAGTTATGTGTTTTTTTCCTCAATGAATTAATAGACATATAAAATAATAATTTGTAATTTAACATACAAAAATTGACTGCATATGCTATTTTCAATCATGAGTGTGTTACCCACCTCCATGGTCCTAGTCTCTCTATGATTCCACCCTACATCAATTACAAGGATCAAGTCAATAAAATTAAAAAAATATGCATAAAATCAAATTCATGAAACATAAAAAAATTATCATCAGTGAATTATCTCACTGTGAATATCTCATGCCTCGATGGAGATTCACTAGCATATGGATTAGTAGGTTGTTCAACCTACTCCAAGACAACCTTTATAGTGGCGGTCTCAGTCGATGGGGCCTATGGAAATGGAGGGGAGGGTGGGTGGAATACAGGTGGTGTGGATGAGTGCACTACATGTGAATCCACTGAGGATGCATGAAATTAAACTGATGTTGCGGGTGGTGTTCGATGGACCCTCATAGGTTGTAAAAGTGATTTAAACTTGTGAGGCATGGAGAAAGGTAACCTAGAAGAAATGCCTAGGTTCCCAGGGAGTGTAATTTTACTATAGCTAGAAAATATATCCGCATACTACATACATATTAATAAAATTGAACTATTAGTACCAAATAGTAGAATTCAAAAACATAAACACAAATAATTTGAGAATTATACAATATTTAACTCTACACATGATGCTTCTGATGTAAGTGACTTTTCCATCCCTGATGAACATTCCTCAACATCGACCAATGCCAAATCCGATAGAAACACAAGAACATTAAAAATTTGATGATGCCATAAAATAAAGAAATGACTATGGTGAATTTATCAAATGTGATACATACTTCTATGTGGAATGCACCCAATGAGCAGGATACCTCTACTATTGGATTAGTGGTGGGGATAGGCACTGATGCATCCATCTATGTAGAGGATCTAGTGTTGAGACATAACAAATGAAAAATAAAATACATTAAAATATTGATATAAATACGCAAGATAAAAAATAAATATATAACAGTGAAGAACATAGAGAGGGTTAAAATACTAACATTCTCCATGAAGTTATGTTGTCCACTGGGCTCTATAGGCTCATAGCATGTCTACCCATAACTCGATCATCTGTGAGGTTCACATGGATGATTGTTATGTCCATGTTCCTTCTCATCATTATACTCTCATGTGCATGGTGTATCTCTAACCTCTCTATAAATGTCACTAACAGGAACCTCGTACCAAGAAAGTGAAACAAAGCTACCATGTTGCACTAGGCTATGATTCAATGATGAAATGACTAGTTGTACCTATTGCAAGATCTCTACAATAGGAGGATGCTAGGTAGGGTGGTCATTCCTTCTCTTGAGGGGATGATGACCTAAAATGAGGTCACTCGTGGAAATATCTCAGTCCTTTGTTGACCCTTGACCCACCCCCTATAAGTCACCAATGTCAAATTAATTAACATGCTTACACAAAATAAACTCAATCCACAATTTTCTAATAAAATATAAGGGCATCTCTCTGTTATTGTAGGGAGGTTTATCAAAAACCATATACCACTTATCCATCCAGTTTTGACTAATCTAGGGATGGATATACCAGTCAATGGAGATGTGTTTCTTGGCCAATGGTAGTTCTTGTCCATTTCTAGGATCCCTAAAAATAAACAATATTTGTTGTTTTGAAATGCCCAGTTCTTTGACTTGGTTTCTTTCCAAACCAGTTCTATAGTACTCATACATCGTTTCCCTATAATAAGAAATATAGCTCAATTTCCCTTGGGCACTTGCAATGGAATTAAAAATGATGTCCAAATAAGTGTCCAAGGAGACTATGCTAGGCTCTTTAGTGTCCCTTAATTTTTCCTCAATGGTTCTTAATATAACCAACCTGTCGTCAATTTGAGTAATACATTGGGTGGTTATGGTGGGTTGGGGTTTTAATCTTCTTTCTTTTCTTTTGAGCGGTTTACATTGTATCGAGGTTCCATTTTATTATATATGTCTCAATTTAAAAGTCATGGCATGTAAATTAGGTTGGTTTTAGGTTGTTTTTTTAATTAAAATACAAAATTACAATTTTTTTAATTTAGATTCTTTGGAGCAAAATACTAAATTGGAAATGACTAAATTGGGTTAAAAATAAGATAAATCAAACATACCTAGAAACAGTGGCAAGATTCTCCCTTTTCTATCCTTTCTATCACCTTTCTATTTTCTTAATGAGAGTCAAAATATGAGCATGATTTTTTCACAATGAGCACAAATCTCCCTCGTGGCCCTTTAAATTTTTTTAACAATAGGAATGTGCACACATAATTATGAATGAGTATGCATTTCTACCACTAAGCCTATGTGGAAAACCTCATGGAGGTTCAACCACTTCCAAACCTATAGGTTTAGGAATGCGTGCATGTTTTTAAGAACATGCATGTGTTCCTAGGAGTGTGCATTCCTATTGACCCAAATGCCACTTTTTTAGCCACAAACTTCGTGCACTCACCCTTATTTGAAAAATTCAAACTATCAATATTCTTAAGTTAAACTACAGAGGAAATCAAGAGGTTGGTGGTGAAGTCAACATAGGAGATATTCAACAACATATGGAAGTTGACTAGGACAGAACCTGCAGTAGCAACAAGGAAACATCAACAACATCATAGCAAAGGAGTAGATGGACAACTCCAAAGAGAAGATTGGGATCTAGGAGGATTTCAACAACATAGAAGAGGAGATCATGAGTAGGAGCTCATGGCTTTTGCAGCACTGGAGTATGATGCAGGAGCATCTTTCCATCTCAGCAATGCACCAACAATCCAACTCATCAACACACATTCAAGAAGGGAGAGAGGCGCCAGTTCTCCCATTTTCCCTTGAATTTTAAAATTCAATGGAATTTAATTTTAATAAATTTATGTAAGGATAGAGTAAAGTTTAGTTGGCCTTTGTACATGATGTAGATGGAGTTTCTTTTACTAGGCTTGAGATTTAGAGATATTGAGCTTGGCCTCAGATCATAAAATATAAGTATCAATTCAATGTAACTAGCCTTAGTAGATAGGTGTTTTAATTGTGATAGGATGTCACTAAGGTGGTTTGGAGGGAAAGCTCGATGATCCCCTCTTGTATAAATGTTTGTAACATATTACCAATAGAGGATGTTGAACATTGTTGAATTTAGATTGAAAATTGTGGTAATCCAAGGAGAGAAGAGAGCTGAGACTCTATTATGGTCCAACCTGCACATATTATAATCAAGCATTCATATATTAATAAAAAACATGCATCTTTTCTTGCATCTGATTCTCCGTGTGTTATATGGGTGTTTTGTGAATGTATTTGAATGGTTATTATGTTTGTTTATGTGAATTTTGTATATGTATGAATAGGTTTCAATCTACAAGAAGAAGATAGACTTCCCTATATTTGTGAGTTTGATCAGAGTTCTTAGTTCTTTTAGGCTAGTGCAAGGAGTGCACGACATAGTGTTGAAACTCTGTGAATCCAGTGCAAGGAGTTTGTATCTGAATGTCGTTTGATTTTAGATACGAACATGCCAGAAGGGCACACTAGAATAATTACAAACACAGAAGGATCCTCAGAGTTGTTGAACACTCTAGAGGAAATAATGTGTAGAGAAAGAAGAACCATAGTTACTGAATACTCTGTCAGCTCAACAAGGTGTTCTTTGAGCGAGTGCAAGGAGTGCACTAGATAAATCTATTTTAGATTTCTGTTAGAGAAGAGTGTCAGGGAAGAAACCCAGAGTTGTTGAACACTTTGGTACTCGATTGAAGGAGGAAGTACTTTAGAGTTGATGAATACTATAAAGGAAGGCTCAACGCGAAATGATTTGAACAGGTGCAAGGAGTGCATAGTGCCAACACCTTTATGAAGTGTTGGAGAGATTGAGGAGAAACAAAGTTGTTGAATACTCTATCAACTCAACAAGGAGTGCTTTGAGCAGGTGCAAGGAGTGCACAAGAATCCCTTTGAGGAGAGAAGTGACTAAACCCTTTGAAGTCTGAGTAAGTTCATAAGATCAGAAGGAACACCAAATTTACTGAATACTCTAAGGATAAGTGAAAGTATGCACAGAGGTAAGTGCAAGGGGTGCACCAGAGGTAAAGTATTTTAGACTTGAAAAATCTCAGGAGGAGTAGTGCAATTGTGCACAAAGACCCTGCAAGGTTTGTAGAGATCAAGAACCCTTTATAGGGTCAAATTCTGAAGACAACATAGTTTTTGTGTAATGTGAACCTATTCCAAGTTCATAAGATCAGGAGGAAGAGCGTTGAGTTTCTCAAAAGGCACTATAAGACAGTTGAAGGAGTAGAGGGTCAAGACCCTTAGGAGTTTGAGCATTCTTCGAGGCTCAGGAGAGAAGTAGCACAGGTGCGTGAATAGGAGCACTTAATTCAAGTTCCAAAGCTCAGGAGGTGTGGCACAAGGTAAGACCCCAAGTAGTTAGGCTCGTAGAAGGATGAAAGGTCATGGCCTTTGAAACTTATTAAAATCCTTCATCGGAGGGGAAAATGCTAGGAGACACAAGAGGAGAAACAATTTTCGTTAGATAACCTATGGAGAAAACATATGGACCATTATATCTATTCCCAGGAAAGAAGAGGAGCGCACAGGGAAGAAGACAGATCCTAGTCTTAGGATCTGATCATAGAGGACCAACAACCATTGGATCTAGGTAAGTGCATGAGACTTAATCCCCATAAGTGAATAGGAGAATGGAATAGCCAAAGTCCTGAAGTCCTAAAGTGGAACAAGACCATCCATTGTCAGGAGGGATAGGTGGTGAAAGATCTAAAATTCTGAAGCCCTAACACTCTGGGAGATTTAAGATGAGGAGCAAGAAAAAGTATCGAAGCTCAGTTAGCCAAAGAATATCCTAGTCATTGATTTCTAGGAGCATGTGGCATCATCTCATGCAATTTGGAGTTCATCTAATCCATCCTCCATAGTGGACATGTTAGCAAGTAAGCCACTTTAGAGGTTTCACACTATGAAGGATTCACAACAAGAGGTGTTTGGATGTGAAATTGCCAAAGCTGAAGTGGATTTGGGTCGTCAATAGTGGAGTATGTGTGTCAAGAGATCTAAAACTCTAGAATGATTTCACTTCAGAGGCTTATGATATTGGAGACTTGGAACTCTTGAAGCACAAGGTCTCATAGTTAATCAGGGTCGTTGATGCTCTGAGGATGCATGGCATCATATTGTGAAATTTGGAGGTTTAGTACTCCAATTTTTTTGTGGAGAGGTGTTTCATATTTTGTCGAAGCTCAGAGCCCAAAGAGATCAGAGCCAATGATTTGGAAATAAAGTAGGGACTGTTCATCCCTCTCACGTCAATTCAAAACTTCGCTAGTTTAGAGTTTGGGAGAATTTGTGTGTTATCAATTGAAAACACTTGGAGCCCGAAGCGCTGAAGCACCTTTTGATTTGGTGCCTAGTCATAGCCCACGGTCATATGCTATCGCCATCAGGGGAAAAAAAGGCTAGAGTCCAAAATTTGAATTTGAGGGAACAAAGGCTTAGAGAAATCACTCGAAAGCTTTGGTTCAACACATGCATGCAATAGATGAAGTAAGAAAGTTATGAATTCCTCGGGTATTATCTGATTTTCCCACTCATTGGCACAAGGAATATTAGAAGGAATCTGTGAAGGGTTGAGGATCCCCATTTGTTTTTTCAAGCATGAGGAAAAAAACAGAGGCTTGTGGAAAAGGTTTTTGGGGCTCATCAGGAGCCTGAGATTCAATTCAACTCCACCCTTTTGAAGTATCGTAGATCAGGAGGTCAAGAAGACCTGGGAGGAAGAGGGGGTTTGTGTCAGTTGCATTTCCTTGCCTTACCATGCATTTCCTTTCCTTTCCATTCCTTATGATGCCTTGCCTTTCCTTTCCATGCCTTCACTTTCCATTCCTTGTCATTCCATGCTTTCACTTTCCATGCCTTTCCATGACTTCACTTTCCATGCCATGTCTAGCCTAACAAGGTGTTAAATTGTCAAACATATGTAATAAGCACTAAGAAAAGCCCTAGTGCCAAAGATACTCCAAAAAATGGCATCGCGGTCGATGGAATGACAATGGAGGGGACCCACTGGATAAAATATGGTGCTTTGAATCCAATGAAAATGAAGGTTTGTCCATCTGAGTCTCAGTTTAAGTTTTATCATGAGTTGTAACTCGACTCTTCAATCCATTTAGGGACATGTGGAAAATTTGTTCTAGGTGCATAAAATCAAAACCGAGCATCACATCAAAGTTTCGTAAGCTCCCACAAGTCTGTTTGGCTAATTCCCACACAAATACACTACCCAAAAAATACTGACACAATGTTCTTGAAAATTGACCTCCTCTTTAGAAATTGCACTATGCCTCATTGAGAAAAACCCTTGCGCCAAAGATATTCCAAAAAAAGGTTTTCCAGTCGACATAATGACAACATAGGGCCCCCACTAGCTGGAATCAGTGCTTCAGATCCAACGCAACTAATGGTTCATCCATCTGAGTCCCATTTTGAATTTTATAGTGAGTTGCAACTCACCACCTCAAGCCATTTAGGGACATGTGGCCAATTTGGTCTGGGGGCATAAATTCTAAAACAACTAGCATAACATAATTTCGTAGAATGTTTCAAGTCTATTTGGCCAAGGCCCACATGAATACACTGTCCACAAATGTGCAACACAATGTTCTTGAAAATCGACCTCCTCTTCATAAATTGTATTATGCCACATTGAGAAAAAATCGAGTGTTGGAGACACTCCAACAAATGTTTTTTTGGTCAACGAAATGATAGCAGAGGAGCCCCACTAGCTAAAACCCAGTTCTCTGGATCAAATGAAACTGAAGGTTTGTCCATCTGAGTCCCATTTTGAGTTTTATCGTGAGTTGTAACTTGCCTCCTCCATCCATTCAAGGACATGTGACCAATTTAGTATGGGGACATAAAATACAAAGCAAGTAGCATAACATAGTTCTATAAGCTCCCACAAGTCTTTTTTGCCAAGTACCATGTCATTACACTACCGATAAACACCTGACACAATGTTACTAAAAATCGACCTCCTCTTCAGAAATTGCACTTTGCCTAATTAAGAAAAACCCTAGGGTCAGAGATACTCCAACAAATGTTTTTTCAATTGACATAATGAAATCAAAGGGGCCCCACTAGATGGAACCTAGTGTTACATATCCAATGCAACTAACAATTCATCCATCAGAGTCCTGGTTTGATTTTTATCATACATTGCAACTCACCACCTCAAGCCATTGAGGGACATGTGGCCAATTCTATATGGGGGCATAAAATCAAAACTGAGTAGCATAATAGAGTTCTATAAGCTACCCCAAGTCTATTTGGGCAGGCTGATGTGACTACACTACCCAAAAATTCCCTACACAATGTTATTGAAAATTGACCTCCTCTTCAAAAATTGCACTATGCCTCATTGAGAAAATCCCTACTACCGAAGATAGTCCAAAAAATAGTTTTTTGGTTCATGAAATGATAGAAGAAGAGACCCACTAGCTGAAACTCGATGCTCTAGATCCAAAGAAATTGACCATTTTTTCATTCGAGTCTCGGTTTTAATTTTATTATGATTTGTAACTCACCTCCTCCAGCCATTCATGGACATGTGGCCTATCTGGGTCGGGGGCATAAAATCCAAACCGAGCATAACAAAGTTATATAAGCTCCTACAACTCTATTTGGCCAAGGAAAATGTGACTATAATACCAACAAATTTCCAATATAGCGTTCTTCAAAATCAACCTCCTCTTAAAAAATTGCACTATGCCTCATTGAGCAAAACCCTAGTGTTGGATATACTCCAACAAACGATTTTCTAGTCAATAGAATGAAAGTGGAGGGGAAAAAATAGATGAAACCTGGTGCTCTAGATCCAATGAAACTGATGTTTCATCCATCCGAGTCTCGGTTTGAGTTTTATTGCAAGTTACAACTCACCCCCTCAGTCCATTTAGGGACACGTGGACAATTTTGTCCAAGGGCATAAAATCCAAACCGAGCAGCATAACAGAGTTTCGTAAGATCTCACAAGTTTGTTTGGATAAGGACCGCACAAATACACTACTCACAAACACCTGAAACAATGTTCTCCAAAATCGACCTCCTCTTAAGAAATTTCACTATGTCTCATTGAGAAAAACCCTAGTGCTAGAGATACTCCAACAAACAGTTTTACAGATGATAGAATGATATCGGAGGGGCCCCACTAGTTGAAACCTGATGCCTTGGATCTAATGTAACTAACTATTTTTCCATTCAAGTCTCGGTTTGAGTTTTATTATGAGTTTCAACTCACCCCCTCAAGTTGTTTAGTGACATGTGGTCTATTTGGTCTAGGGGCATAAAATCCAAACTGAGAAGCATAACAGAGTTCTGTAAGCTACCACAAGTATATTTTTCCAAGGATCATGTGACTACACTATCCAAAAATGATTGACACAATGTTATTGAAAATTGACCTCCTATTTAGAAATTGCACTATGCCTCATTGAGAAAAACCCTATTGCCAGAGACAATCCAACAAGCAGTTTTACGGTCGACAAAATGACAATGGATAGGCCCCACTAGTTGAAATTTGGTGCTTTCGATTCAATGCAACCAATGGTTCACCCATCCAAGTCCTAGTTTAATTTTTATCATGAGTTTCAAATTTATTCCTCAAGCAATTCAAATACATGTTTGTATGGAAATGGAAGGAAAGGAAAAGTAACGCAAGGCAAGGAAATCAAAGGCAAGACATGACAAGGTTAAGCATGGCATGGCATTACAAGCCAAGGCAAGGTCTAACTCTAGGTGTAGGTGTATGTGAAGTTATAGATCTAGGTAAAATGCTATTAATTATGCTAATCCATGTTTGACAACTATGAAGATACTGTAGATATATGAATATAGAGAGCTTATGTTATGACATTGGAATTCTCATGCAAGTATTTCTATCTAATATATATGGGATAAAAAGTTGTATAATTACATTCTTAATGAATCCTTTGATTGTAATTTTTACGTATTAAAATTGTTCATTTAGTACAATAATTGTTTACGCATTAAACTTGTTCATTTAGAAAGGAATGGCATGGCATGGCATGACATGGCAAGGAAAGGTATGGAAAGGAATAGTATGGCAAGGCATGGCATGACAAGGTAAGTCATGGAAAGTGAAGGCAAGGCAAGGCATGGAATGACATGGAAAGGAATGGTATGGAAAGGCATGGCATGGCAAGGCATGTTATGGAAAGGCATGGCATGTAAAGGCCAGGCATGGCATGGGAAGGTAAGGCATGGCATTGAATGACAAGGTATGGAATGGAAAGCCATGGCATGACAAGTTGTTACACATGAAATTTGCACACCTAGGTACCTTTTCCCTAAGTGTCGTAAAGTGTCATATAAGTGTCTCATACACCTCGACACCATGGAATAACCTATGTTATAGTCCCTAGTCAATGTGGAAGAGGGATATATTACTTGAAGGCCAAAATACCAAGTGCACATGAATTATTATTAATATTCATGAAAAAGAAAGTAATTAAGTGTGAGAATCCACCTCACATTTGGTTTCATATTTTTTAGGGAAGGTGGAGGGTTTCATGGATGGGTGAAGTATTTCCTCCTTAAAATCCTTGAGAGATATTTCCTACCTAAAATCCTTAAGAAATATTTTATCCCTAAATATCTTAGAGATCCATTTTTTAGTGGATCTGATGAGAGATCCTCTCCATGGTGGTTAAGCCTCCAAATCCTATATAATGAGGACTCTCCATGGAGGAGGAGGTGATGGAGGAGTTTAGAGATAATAAACTTATGATCTCATAAGGAAGATAGTGGAAGGAAATTGGGGGGATCAAACTTATGGTATTGGGATATTTGTGCAAGGGATGGACGAGGATGACTTGGAGAGGATATTTCGACTTCATCAATGGTTTGTAAGTATCTCTTTTGAGTTCTCATTAATGCATGTTCTTGGCTTGTTTCCTTCAATATTTTGTACATTTTCATGAGCTTGTATTTTGGATAAATCTAGCTTTAAACTAATCATGGAAGAATAGAAAGTATGTTTTGTCTCCATCGTTCATTGGATTCCAAGACTCATTAAAGGGCTTGGAGATCAATCCCAACTTGGAATGACTGAGGAAAAAATTCATAAAAAGTTACTCATACTTTATTCCTATTATATATTGACTATATTAGCTATGTTTAAAGGAAGGTGTTGGCAGCCAATTCATTTTTTTATTTCTCTAAAAAAAGCTGCCTACACCGCTTGTCTTCTAAATGACAAATCATCGTCGCATTGTGCAACTAGACATTTGTTTCATTTTTGCGACAATTACAATTTGGTTTCGATTCAGTTTTCACAACTGAAAGTGTGAAAACACCTCTTTCGTTGTCTGGACTGTCGTCGTCTTTTATTAATTTTTCTGAAAGAGACTTGACCATTGGTTATCACATGACTACAAATGGTTCTTTCAAACTATGTCCCTTGGCCTACTCTTACCTTGATTGCGCATTTGGATCTATTTGGTTAATAAGCTATTGAGCATGAAGATTTACTGGTTACATTTGATTCTATAAGGTCATGATTGATTTTGGTCTTATATGCTTTGATCCTTATTGCTATGAGCTCTTGAATTATTGATTATATGAGGTGTTTTGTTGCAATGTTCTAAAAACTTTGAAATATAAACATTTAAATATGCAACAAATGCATTGGCAATATTATAAGTTTGATTTGATATGAAGTGGCAATGGTTTGAGTTTTACAAAGGCGCATTGATTAATCATTTCGATTTCAATTTTATAGTTTGAATCATTGCTTGGGATTTTACATTGAACGATTACATTGGCACAATTGGATTAACAATGGTTTAATACGTTTGATTGATACGATGGATCGTTGGTTAATGTTGGATTGAACTATACACTTGGCACATGAATATAACATATGGTGTTGGTTTAATACGTTTGATGGATGGCACGTTGATTTGGTTGTACACCGTTTGGTTTGGTCGATTAATGTGTTGATTACTAATGGAACAACGTTGTACCTAGTCATTAATACTCTGCATGGTGGTGATAATCCCACCACCTTCGCACGCATTACATTGATTCTTTCCCCTTTCAGCGCTTGCATCTGTTAAGCCCTGTTGTTTCCCTCTTACATTTTGTATTGTTTAATCCAAACCCTACCATGCACAGAAGCCATGGCTCCTGTCATAAGGGCAGAGCCTAACAGTTGCCAAGCACTGCTTATGTTTGATGGCGCTTATAGCGACCTAGAAGAATTCGGGTGGCTCCTGTTCATAAGGAAATTCGATGGCTATAACCTTACCGTGGCTCGACAATTTGCTTTGTCATTCAATGGCTGCCGAGCCAAAATCCGGGATGTGCAACTGGAGATTAATGAGCATTTTCTTAGCTCGGCAACCAGTCTTCCTGCTATAGGACAAAGGTGGTCTAAAAACTGTAAGTTGGAAGATGTCCCGTGGACATTGCTATTCCAATCTTGAATGGTGAAACCCTGCGACAAAGGATGGCCTGCAAAAATGTTAAAATAGTGCTGGCACGACCTGCTAATGATAATCAAGCTATTCATTACTTGCGAGGGAAGGTATGGGTTCGTTTTCTTGTTTCACCTTCGTCTATTGATGGTCTTTATAGGTTTTGAACTCAATGTACCTCACTACCTTCATAGAAGTCTATTTAAAATGGCGAAGAGATACAAACGCTGCCAGGATGATACCAGTCTCTTCCATCTGGGGTTAATTAAAATGATTATCATTTACAAGTTGGGGTTACGTCGTGACAGTTGGGGTAATTTTCTTAGATGAAATAGCTTTGAAGAATCCAACCCACCACAGGTTGATAAGCCTATGGTTACCGAAAGCAAACCTACCCCTGTACCCTACAGTGTTTTGCTACCCAAACCTTTACCTGACCCATCTACGAACTTGCCCATGTCTGTGACCACACAGGTCGAAAGTGCTAAGCCCGTAGCCAAACAGCCTAAAGCTAAAGCTAATGCTAATTCTAAAGGAAATAAAAATGCTAGGTTAATATCTCGCATGGAGAGAAATAATCCTAAACCCCCTGCCAAATCAGAGCCTATCGTGGTCAGCGAAGACTCTGATTCAGAGATTGAACGTTTTCTCACCGATGAGTATCCTTACTCGGAAGGCTTGTGTGACAAACCTCCTCACGACTTTGTCAAGAATTTGCCACCCTGTCTGCGGGATGATCCTAATTTTCCTGGTATTAAACCACCTCAAGGAACCCTCGGTGAATCGTCAAAGCCCCCGTCTGTTCAACCTGCTGTTCCACCTTGCGATCAGTGTGGGTTATGGTTGGAAAGGTACTACTTGGATGTGCCGATGTTGCAATCTAGAATCCATGATTTGGAAAAACAAGTGGCAAAGCTCACTGGTCATAATGCAAAGATGCAACCCTCGGACAAAAAGCAACAAACTACTGGTTCAATCCTGTTCAAGAATGTCGAGTCAGCCACGGCAATTGTCAATTCCAAATTGACATAGCCTCAACAACCGCACTGGTATAACTTTCACCCATTCATATGGCATGATCATAAATTCTGTGTACATTGTTAACCTGCTCTGTCACGCATTTGTTGTATATAAGTTTTGATTATTAATTTTTGGATTGATTAGATTTAATTTGATTGATCATGATTTGATTTGAATACTCTGTTATTAAGGATTGTGGATATCATTTCTATTTTTGGAACACAGTCAATATCTTTGTTTGATTTGGTTATATCCTGTACGATATGATGGGCAAATTGGTTAGTTGTTGTGATTGTATATTCTATGCTCGGACCAGTTCGTATATCATTTGTTACATAATCAAATTTCGAATGGAAATGAATAGTGGCTGTTACAATTTGAACTGCATTCGATTGTAACAAACATATCGTTTGATTTCGATTTGGGGAATGAAATTGATCGTATCCAGTCTTATGATTTGTGTCTATAATTAAACTCAACCATATTCATTTCGGTTATTTGCCCGGTTTATATTATGGATTCTGTTGACTCTGTCAAGACCCTGTCGATTGACTGTGTGGTGATCAATAATGAAATGCATTTGATTGTTACTCATTCAGTCTGATTCCATTCTAAAACGATTTACCTATCTTTGTGTTTATTTGAACGATATCAATTTATTGTTATAATTTGTTACGATGGTTACGATTTGTCATGTCTGTTCACCATGCGATACTCAACAACCGTATACTACAACAAATTTTAATGGATATGTTCTGTTTTGATTGAAATTGCTACAACCTGTTCATTCTGACAATTGAATAAAACGATATGAATTTTACACAGCTGTAACCAATCGATTGTGATAAGGATCGATTGTTATCATATCTATTTTGGATCACATCATACGGTTGGCTTGTAATTGCATTTGGATATGAAACAATATGATTATTATTTGCCCCGATCTTGTGATAACTGAAAAACAGAGCATTCTTGCCTTGTCCCGATTGTATTCTTTTTCAATTTGAATGAGGAATTTGCTTGAACTATTGGTAATTCATTTTGATGAGCAAAAGAAAATTAAATTGGATTTGATTTCTTTTAAGATTTTATTTGATTGATATCTAGTCCTGTTTGCTATTTTGGACTAGCTACAGAATCAGATGATTCTGTAGCTAAGTCTGAAAAGTCAATTTTTTATTGTTTTCTTAATAAAATATCCTTCTAATTTGATCTTTGTGTTCTATTGCAGGCAAATTCGAACTGGCAATAGATATGATAAGAAGTTAGGGGATGTCCTACAGATTCTACTTGCATTTTATTTGCTTAGTTTAGTTGATTCTGGGATTATTCTCAGATTATGTAAAACAATTTGCTATTATTCACAAGGATGTTTTACCTTGTGAGAAACCTATATAAACCTATGGTTTTTGTAATAATGATCATCCTCAGTTGTGGGAGAACAAGGATATAGAATTCTGACACAGACTGGAGCAGAATTGATGTTTTGTCATAGCTTTTGCTTTTCAATATATCAACACTTTGTTTCAAGTTTTGTATATCATTTTGTTTATGGTTTATGATTACTTTTGCTATCTAAATCAAATTCAAATGATATAATTTTAATACTGTCATCTATTCCTTGTTTCCTTCAAATTAATAAAAGACATAACAATTACTGATTCATTTTAGTGAATGATAGCTTTGTCTTCTTCGTAAATTGAGTTATTAAATATAAGTTTTCTGCATAATAGGTTTCCCTTATTGTAGAGATTTATCATCAGAATATTGTTATGATTTTCTTTTATGTCTTGTTTGTCCTGTATAACACTTCAAGAAGCAGCATAGATGATCGTTTTCGAGGAGCTTAAGGATTAAATGGTGTGAATTTCTTCCTCCAATCATCTTAAGAAGTTATCATACGCAGGGCAGACTTGGAGCGTTTCCAGGTCAACTAGTTTTGTGTTTACTGTTTTCTTTAAGTAGTTTAATTTAGATATAATTGTAATTAGATTTATATTAGATTGTTCTATTTCAGTAAAATATATTAGATTGTTTAATTTCAGTAGTTAATTTCTTTTTCATAAAATACAAAAAATCAAAAAACATACCTTGCTGTCTTAGGGCAGTGATCAATTGAGTTTTGCAGGTTTTAATTATATCTGTAGATTGTTTATCATGTACATTTGTGAATAAGTGATATTGCAGCTGATAATTAGATAGTTGATTTGAGTTATTACAAGAGTAATTAGTAGTTTATATATAATAGTTAGAGTAGTTGTACTTAGTTTTAGTTTATTTAGTAGTTTGTTTTATTTAGATTAGTATATTAGTTCTTTTCCATTGTTTTATTAGTTTCTAGTTTCCTTTATTTTAGTTAGTTTCTTGTATTTAGTTATAGTTTAATTTGTTCATTAGTTTAGTTAGATTACTCAGCTCAGATCAATTCTCTCTTTGGTTTTCATTGAAGACCTTAGAGAAGCCAACGGAGCCGTTAAACTCGTCAGGGTGGTCCATTCCAAACGGCTTGGGTTATTTAGACAACCCCGGACCGGTTCCACTCTCCCAGTTGATGGACGGTCATTTTCGCCTGTCAAAAAATGGCGCTAGAAGGAGGGCCAAACTAAATTGATGGCACGAGGTGGTCGCAAGACTCCTCCACCCCCTAATCGCTCCCCTATAGTGACTAGAAGCCATTCATTCGATAGTATTCCCCATCAAACAACAACTACTTCAACCGAAGATCCTCAGATCACAGTTGACCCAGCAACCCCTAATCCTACAGGTGGTGATATACAAGAAATTTTTAGACAATCTCTTATTAAATCACATAGAGCCTCCTCACACTATAATGTCTTGGGAAAAGTTTCAGTCTTGTTTTTTGGAAAAATTCGGAGATGGCAAACCTCTTGAAGTCTTAGTCATGGATCTTTCTAACTTAAAAATGAATGCAAAAGAAAAAGTTAAAGATTTTAATCAAAGATTTTTAACACTTAAAAATAGAATCCCTGCAGACTATATGCCTGCTGAGAGTCTTGTAATAGCTTACTACACTAAAGCTTTACATCAAAGTATAGCTATTTGGGTGAAAAGATCCAAAAAGGCCACATTGTTAGAAGCCTTTGAAGAGGCTACACAAATTGAAAAAGACATTCTTAGTCTTAAAGATTCTTCTAGCAATGAAACTGAGACTGTTTCTTCTTCCAAGAAAAAGATTGAAATTCTTCCCAGACCTACAAAAAACAAAACACAACCCGAAAACTCTGATTTGGAAAATTTAACCAAAGTTGTACAAAAGTTATCTAATCAAGTTATAGACTTAAAAAGGTCGACTGAGGAAGCTTCTTCAAGTAAAAGGCCCTACAAACCTCCTTTCTGAAAGCCTTTTCCCCCAAACCGGCCTAATCCAAACCCTGAAGGCTTGAACCTAGAAAGTTTGCAATGTGCTCTACATAAAATTCTAGGAGCCCAAGATGACTTGATCCCTCCTGACATCCCTCAAGAGGAAGTTGAGTAGAAAACAACTCAAGAAGAAGAGTCTTCTCCAAATATCTTTGGTCACCTCTCAGATAGTATCTTTCAAGCTAACTTTGAGACTGTGCACCCTTACAATACTAGGAGCAAGACCACAAACAAACCACCTGCTGAGAACACTACAACTTTACCTCCAAAGCCATCTAAATCGGTAGAAAATAAACAGAGTAATGCTATCCCTAAAATAGATTATGATGTTGTTGAAGATCTTAAGAAATTACAGGCTAACATTTCTATTTATGATTTGTTGAAATTTCCATTTTTGTTACAGAAGATGTTGCAAAATATTTCAGAAAATGGAAAGAATGGTAGTTCAAACAACAATAAGGTTGTGCAAAGAAAAGTTCCGCAGAAGACTTCCACTAAAAGCAATTCTGATCCTCAAGATAAAGGAAGCCTTCCTGTAAATCCTGTAAATAATGTAAATAACAATGTAAATAGTGTAAATAATTCAGATAAAGTAGTCTTAGAAAATGCGAGTAAGAAAACACAAGTTACAACTTTGAATACTCATAAGAATGTTCCTCCTTTTCTTTTAACTTTCGAAATCTTCAACAGAAATGTGCATAATTGTATGGTTGACTCAGGAGCATCGTCCAATGTGATGCCTTGGCCAATCTGCCAAAAGATCAACGCCAAAGTAGAGCCCTCTTCTTTGAAAATCATACAGCTTGATCGAACAGATGTTAAAGTTATGGGCAAGATAAAAAATGTATTGATTATATTATCGTCTAACCCTAAGGTTCATCAAATTATTGATATAATTGTGGTGGATATTCCAGAAGTGTATGGTATGTTTTTGAGCAGGGACTGGTCGGAGCAGCTACATGGTTACTTCGCAACAGACTGGTCTCACTTATGGCTTCCAGAAAACGGCAAGCCTAACAAGATCAGGGTGAATCGTGAGCATTACCTCAAGTTCACGGTAATAGACTTGAATGACCCCAATGAACCATATACATCTCCAGATGATTCACCTGAAGTTAAAGCGATGGACACCTTCTTCGGAAATTTCATGGCTGAAGTTTCACCTATCAACAATCAAGAACAACAATCCGAGATCTTAACGTATACGCAACCAACAACTTATATCCAACAATCCTGTGAGCCCGATGAAAATCAAATTTGGTCTTTATATTTTGACGGTTCCAAGTCTAAAGAAGGAGCTGGTGCAGGCTGCGTCATTATCGATCCGGTAGGTAATAAAACGTTATTGTCTTGTAGATTAGAATTTGAATGTACTAACAACGTTGCAGAATATGAGGCTTTGTTACAAGGTCTCAGAAAAGCCTTAGACATGCACATTCAAAATCTAATTGTATTCGGCGACTCTGAGATAGTGGTCAGGCAGGTGAGAAAT
>ML807982.1:52785-82637 GCA_009831015.1 Picea engelmannii
CGCAGGGCAGACTTGGAGCGTTTCCAGGTCAACTAGTTTTGTGTTTACTGTTTTCTTTAAGTAGTTTAATTTAGATATAATTGTAATTAGATTTATATTAGATTGTTTTATTTCAGTAAAATATATTAGATTGTTTAATTTCAATAGTTAATTTCTTTTTCATAAAATACAAAAAATCAAAAAACATACCTTGTTGTCTTAGGGCAGTGATCAATTGAGTTTTGCAGGTTTTAATTAAATCTGTAGATTGTTTATGATGTACATTTGTGAATAAGTGATATTGCAATTGATAATTAGATAGTTGATTTGAGTTATTACAAGAGTAATTAGTAGTTTATATATAATAGTTAGAGTAGTTGTACTTAGTTTTAGTTTATTTAGTAGTTTGTTTTATTTAGATTAGTATATTAGTTCTTTTCCATTGTTTTATTAGTTTCTAGTTTCCTTTATTTTAGTTAGTTTCTTGTATTTAGTTATAGTTTAATTTGTTCATTAGTTTAGTTAGATTACTCAGCTCAGATCAATTCTCTCTTTGGTTTTCATTGAATACCTTAGAGCGGCCAACGGAGCCATTAAACTCGTCAGGGTGGTCCATTCCAAACGGCTTGGGTTATTTAGACAACCCCAGACCAATTCCACCCTCCCAGTTGATGGACAGTCATTTTCGCCCGCCAACAGAAGGTCATTGTTCAAAGTTATCACTTTTTTGTCTTTGTCATAGCGGTCTAAGATCCAAGAGGGAATTCACCTGTTCGTAGGGGAATTTTCCTACAACATAACTTGGCGACTCCAATGGGAATCAACATAAATTTGTATTTCCTTGGTTTTTCCCTGCTCTTTCCCACTTTTTAGATCAGTTTTACTATTTTTTTATGATCGATTACCTTTCTCCCATATTCATTAGCAATTTCACCAATTTATGTGCATTATGGGCGAGTTTTTTATTTTAGTTTTTTGGCTCTTTTTTGAGTTTTTTGGAAGACAAATGCCCCCCTGTAGGCCATATCATAGTGATAAAATATAATCAACGCTCCCATACAGTTCTTTATAGAGCACTGCAACTCCCTATTTTCTTGATTGGAGCTTCAAAATTTTTCAAAAATGTGAAATTTCCCTTTCTAGCTGCTTGTTTTGTCGAGACAATTTGAGTGATTCCTCTTTCTCCCTGTCTCTTGGATTCTTCTTTTCATATTATTTTACTCCTTGAATGTTTTTTAGTTGTTGAATCCTTGATTTAGTTATTGTTAGAACAAGTTTATACTTGATTTCTTTCAGTTCTCATTGCTTTGAGTGCATGCTTTGTTTGAAACCTTTGTCGCTTCGTGTCTTTTGCATCTGCATATGACTCTTTCTTCTGATTGAAAGTTGTGGATCATTGAAGGATTTGTATTTTATTTATTTATACATTAGAATCAAACAAATAAGATAGTTTCATTCTTTCTTTTGGGTAGTAAAACAAGCATGCATTTGTAGTGAAATTGCATGGTTTTTGGCATTTTGGGACATTGTGCATCTGGGAATGATAAACGTTTTCTCCTTCTCGTAATATAGATTTTATCAAAGTGAAATATTTGAATTATCATTTATTTTCATTGTTTAGATTCAGTCAAAACATCATTTAGTCCACGTCATTTTCCTCTTGAGTAAACAAGAACCTTAAAAATCAAGTGCTAAACTAAAATTTATCAAACATTTTTACATTTTTTGGTAGCAAACCTACATTAGCTTAGGCTGTAGGGATTTGGAATAGTTTGAAAGGATAACTTTCCAAAGTTTTCAAACAAACTTAGCATCTTTCCATAGGGAGAGAAAATCCAATTTTTGTATAAGCATAGCTGGGATCCCCCTCTCACACAGGAGTTACGCAAGAGGTCGCATTCGGGAGAGCAACAAAGATTATCCCTCTGAGGTTTAACTGTTCGTAGTAGTTTGATCATATATTGGGGGTTCTTATTGAGGTCCAACTGTATTCATTTGGTCTTGGTGCTTCGTGAATTCTGAATCCCTTCGGGGTCCTCTAGATTTCTTCCAGTCCACTTGTCCTTAGTTCTCTTGAAGGATTTCGGACTTGTTATCCTACCCATACATTCAGAATCGAATGTCAACTCTACCCATTCAGAGGCTGATTGGGAATTGGTGACCTTAGTATCTAGAATCCTTAGGGTATTTACAGAAGGTAACGGTGAAGGGAAGCCTTCGTTGTACCTGGAACAGACGTTGGTCAAAATCACTCAGGCTCCTTGGAGGGTAAATCCATGATTATTGTGTGGAAGCTTGCACCAAGGAATAAATCCATTAAGGAGGTCACCAATGTAACTGATCCACATGCTCTATCTCGAACCCTTCCTATATTGATCTCATGATGTTGGATTTCATCACCAACTAGTGGTTTCATTATGGGAAGGTTTGTTTGATTGTTTGCTTCTCAGATTCATAGTGTGTGTTGTTTGTTTTCCTTAGTGGAACTTAGTTCGACTCAGTGTTAATGGCATCAACTCTTGATAATACCAATAGAAAAACCCCTTTTCCTAGGGAAACTTTCACCTTTCCTTATTTCGGAAATGTTGGTCCTCTGTACATCGCCACACTAATTCTTTCGGGACTCACGATCGAATTATTGGTTTGGTTGTTCCCCACTCCAATGACGTCAAATCTTCCCAGTTTTTAGAATGCACCTAGTGCTTCAAATGTAAGTACACCACCCACACATCAACCTCATGTTGACATTTTTCCCTCTTCACTCGTTAATCCTCCTTCCCTTTCTCCTTCTTCGCTTAGTGAAAGATCTAAAGTAAGTAGCCAGGTTGATAAGAAGAAGAATAAATGAAAAGGGAAGAAGAAGAAGAACCTGAAAGGTACCAAGCCTCCAACTACATAAAATGTTGGATCCAAGCAACCAGATATTGTTAATCATACTGGGAGTGTTGGTGAGGTCAATAATATTAAAATGAAGAATCTGAAACCCAAATTCCCTTGCAGTCTTTGTAAGGGTAACCACTTTCTGAGGGATGTCCCTAGTCTTCCCAAGGTCTTAGAAATATGGTCCTCCACATCGCCAGCCCTTGCTGGACATGTTGGTGATGCCCCATCAACTAGTGATGTTAAGGTTGGTAAGTGTTGAAACATATATTTTTCTAAACCTTAGACTAAAATAAATTTCATTTTTGTTTAAATAAAAGCACAAAAATGCACTTGGATAATCACCGTCGAGATGAAGTCTTCCAATCAATCTAATGATTTAAATGTCTTAGCATATTATGGAGCCGCCTTTTGAATTAATGAATCAATTTATATAAAGGTTTTCCTTTGAAATTTTGGGAGTCGGAGTTTTGCGAAGTACGAAGGTTCAATATTGAGCTTCTTCGAAGTCTTGATACCCGAACTTACGAAAGTATTAAATCTTCAGCCGGGTTCATTAATGATTAAGAAAGATTAATAAGAAGTAAATTTCATCGCGACTTCACGATTCATGATGCTATTACATATAAAGGATTTTGAAGTCCCGATACCCTAAACCCGGACATTTTAAAACTAATCACGATTAATTAAGAGAGTTGAATATGATTATAGTTAATTAAAACCTATCGAAACTTCACATTTCATAAGTCTTAGTTTAAACTGCTTTAAAGATCTCCAAGACCTGAAACACCAAAACTTGATCAAGTGATGTGTATGATTAATTAGTGTACTAAATGAGGATTATACTCTAATTAATCTATTTCTTAAAATTAACTTGGATACATTCAATTTTTTTTTTTCCCGAGGTATCGACCATAAATGACATTAATATTTGATTTAGGGAAATGATTCCAAATAAGAACATAATTTAATGCCCAAATATTTTTTATTAAAGGAATTAAATGCATTGTTAGTGAAGGTATACACATGGTTTATGCGTTTAAAGAAAATAAGATTTTTAGTTCTGAATCACTTTCTTGTTTTCTTAGAGATGGCTTAGTGAAATAACTAGTTTTATACATTCTCATTCTTTGTAAGAGGTAACAAAACTCTGAATTTGATATCATGGCTCCACAAAAAGCTCCTAAAGAAGCTCGTGAAATTTCTGTCTAGAACACAGATGTTATTTCTGATACTTTCCCTAGAATTATAAACATAATTAAAACTTGGACACATGTGTTCAACACCATACAATACGAAGTGGCAAGCTGCCCTAATGATTCAAGAGACAATGTAAAGGATAACTTATCTACCAAATATTAGATTATCGCTCAAGAAGAGCTGCATAAGATAACAACCAGGTCGAGTCCTTTACCTGACACTAACATGATATTTTGGGCACTAGATCATGTAGATATCCCAACTAGAATGATATTCAACTCTCAGAAGGTAGTTGTTGGATCATTTCGACCAGAACACATACAAGTCATGTATAAATTGTCTACAACAAAAAAATTCGTTTATAATGCCAGTTTTCTAGTGAATTTTAATAATAAGGAGTATGATCAGTATGGAAAGAGTCTTTCCGACTAGATCAAAGACTCATGTTCATGCCCCAAAAAGTTCAAAGCTGAATCTAACAACGTATATTCAATCTCATCACTTGAACAACAGTTCAGGTATATATCCATGATGATGTGATGAATTGATGGAAAAGAGAACACGACCCATTTCTTTCTACCATGGGGTCCCATTATACACTCGGTGGTGGAAGGATTTTCTTTTGACTGGGCAGAGATATTGTCGGATAATTTGGCTAGCGAAATCTCAGAATAAATAACAAATAAAACCAAAGGGAAACCAACTTCATTCTGTATGCCAGCTTATATTATGGACGCTATTTGTTTCATGACTCCTTTCCCAATGATGAGATGGAGTTGGAATCCAGACAGTGTAGAACCAATTCATGATTACAATTCAAATCTCTGGGAAGACAAGACAAAAGATTTCTTTTATGAAATTTATAATTGGGTAGTGGTGTCGATGCATATTCTTATATTTGGTCACCCACCGCCAAGAATTTAAGACAAGGTTATGGTTAACCTGGGTAAGGTAGCAGACTAGTACATAGAGGAACACTTCTCTTATATCAGAGTTTTCGACTACTTGATCCCTCCATATGCATTACCGCATTTTTTACTAGACATACTAGTGTGTCGTGAAGTTGCATGACAAACTGTACTCGGTGGGATTAGCAAAGAGATTAAAGCCGTGCAAAAAAATATATGGGCATGTTTTCCTTTGTCTATTGATTCATTGTCCTTATTGGATTTCGGTCACTCCAAGGTGGAGGATGCAACATTAGAAGAAATAAAACTGGTTAACATTGAATTCAAGAAACATGACCCATAGAGGGTCATGGGAAACCATATGGCCAGTTGCATTCTTAAAAAGTATGAACATGAAGAGTCCCCTCATGACGACATGTTCCGAGGGGTAAGATCTTACCAATAATTTCTGAGTCGAGTGCGAGCTTTGTTGCCTGGTGAAATGGATGAATTTTACAGTTTCCAAAAGAATTGAAGAAGTGGCTTACCCAAAGTATTACAAGGGAAAATCCTAAAATATCCAAATACACAACAAACAAAGACCCAAAATCCAAAATCTATAATCTCTACCAAACAAGAAACTCTAGAAAAGCTGGAGAAATCTAAGGTCTCAACTCAGAAGGGAAATATCCCAGAGACAGAGATATTAGGAAACCAGGGAAAAGATCAAGAAGAGACAATAATAAAGAAATGAGAAGATAGATCGTCGTCTTCACCTGAGAAATCAACTACTAAAGAAGCCGGGAAACAATTATCCATAGAAATCGACAACCCCATTGAGGTTGTCACACCATTATAGTTAACCAAAGGAAATCTTAATACAAAGACAATGTTCATAAGCGATTTCATGCCTATCCCTATCAAGGAGATACCTCCCACCGAGTTATTGTTCAATAAGAAAAGAAAAATCACGGTGAACAAAGAAATGCACATGAGAGAATGTGCAATGGTAAAAAAGCACAGAGTACTTTTGGATGGAAAAAATCTAGAAGAAAAATATTTTGCTACAGAGGTGGCAGGCTCTTTGGGAGCTTTTGCAATGACCAACTTATTCTCTGTTGATAATCTTAAAGAAACGTTGAGGCAGAGGAATCTGACGATAAGTCAACTACGAGATCAAATAAGGAATACAAAGAATAATATAAAAAAAAGGTCAGCAAAGGACTCAAACAGGCAAGAGCCAACAATAGACAAGAAATTCAAAAAATTAAATCTTATCTTGAAGAGACACACAAGACTGCTCAAGCAAGTCATTGAAAGGTCATTCAACAAGAAGAGTTAGTAAGGCAACTGCAAGCTAAATTAAGTTCCATTGAAAACAAGATTGTAAATATAGCAGTGTTTCAATACCAAGCACTGGAAGTGCATCAGAAGTTGGAAGCAACACAACAAAGCTTGTTTTCTAAGATAGAGATCATTCAATATTATTTTCGGGAGATAGATCAATCATTAGATAATATTGGTTTCATAGAAAAAGAGGCTACTGCGGCCTGGACCACCTTTCAAAAGGAATTTGTGTCTTCGTCTAGAGAAGAGGTACCAATAACTCCCAGATTGACTATCACAGAACGAATCAGGGGTGATATAATACTAAAGACATGGGAGGCCAATATAGCTTAGAATAAAAGAATCACCAAAGAAATAAAGGAGGATTGTGAGGAGGCTTTTGATTTGCTAGATAAAAAATTACTAGGGATTGGAAAGGAGGATTGTTCTGGAGTAATACGACAAATCATTGTTATAAAACATCAACTTGACATCAAAGAAATATTAAATGAAGCTCAGATTGAAATTTCATAGTTGAAATAGGTTGACATCGCTCAAATGGATAGATGGCTGGTAAAGCCAAATTTACAGTTGCAGTCAATAAATTTTGAAGATAAAAGGATTGGAGACAGGTTGTCGAAATTATAGAGAAAGTTGTATCTTTTTGAGGAAAAGGATGTGACAGAGCCTTCAAGAATATTAGTACAATTTCTAAGCAGGTGCGTCGAGTGTCTCGAGCCAGGTGAAGGAAGTACTTCAAAGAATCAATGAAGTAATATACGCATGCCCATTCTACCGGTATGAGAGAGAGATAGAAAGGAACCAAGTGGAACGGTTCAAGTTTTTATTTTGTAACTGTTACTATCTAAGAGTAGGGAGAATGCCAATTTTCTAGGGTTGGTAACCTTTTGTATAAATATGGTTTCAAAAGACTAAAAGATGGATTTTTTCTTGGCCAATGGTAATAGAGAAATCTCTCCTTTTCAAGAATTAAGACAAGTGAAGACCAGAGACTCCATATTTTGTCAATCCTAAGTTATGTGTTCTTCTGTTCTTTCATATTATAGCATCTTTATTCACATGTTTTTGATGAATGCGTAATCACAACTTAGTACAACATCTACTGTGGTTATATTTTTATTTAGTTATCTAATTGCTTATAGATTTTCCTCTGTGTTTTCTATTAGCAAACATAAGACTTGTGATTTACTTAGATTACTATATTGTATGCTTCATTAAAGGTTTCTCATCTATTTTCTTCTTCTGTAGCAGAGTGAGATTCTTATGTGATTTATGAATCACTTTGTTTAAACAACTTTTTGTTTTTTTTCATTACATTCATTATTTTCAAATTTAACTCAGACACGAAAAACGACCTCTGAATTGTTATACCATTAATTCAATTTTAGGAAATTTTCTCATATAATTGAAAATAGAAAAAGCAAACATAAAAAACAACTAATCTTTTAACTTTTCTCTTCTCCATGACTGTACCTATTGCAAGACAACCTTATATTGAGCCTGATCTCACGTATCAGACCAACATTTCTTTAAACTTGTTTAATACCATCTTAGAGTCCGCTAACACCTGGGTTGAACTTGAATGTTCATGAGCAGTGATTGAACATGACATAAGCGTCCGGGAACATTGGGAAGCTAGGAAAAGACAACTTAGAAATCAGCCATAGCTTCTTTCTCCTAAAGAATTAATTTTTTGTTCATATTAAGAACTATATTTATTTTTCAGATTCCTTGACCTTATACTTTGAAGCCTTAAGTATAAACTCAGGAAAAACATCTTTTTGGCGTCGTTGTCAAGGAACGAAGAAACAAAGTTATTTTTCCCTGGGAAGAACGACATTGGTAAGTTTCTTTCTTTGATAGTGAAAACATATTGAATACATTATAAGGATATTTTCATCTTTCACTTGGCAACTCCATGATTAATAAACTACCATTTAATCGAAAGAATACCAGAAAAAATCCAGACAATAAGAAGACTTCGCTTGTATCTGACCTAGAAAAAGTTTTGAAATCAAGAAGATACCTTAAACAGACTATAGCGTCGGTAAGTAAGGTTTATCAACCCAAATAAAATACTAAAGTTCTATTGGAACCATTAAATTCACAAGAATTTCCTATCCAACCCCTTTTCGACGAAACATCTTCGGATAAATTTGAAGCTAAAACCCTAAAACTAGAGTTGATTTCTTTCAAGATTAAAGTTAACAAGCTTCCAACCTATCGAAACTCTAAGGAATATATTTATTACCTGGAATTGACTCATGTTGGGTCTCCTGAGTATATGTCCTGCAAATCTGAAGAATCCAGTCCACATTTCCTTGTTCCCATCTTTTCTAATTTTCTGTCTCCTGAACCTTTTTCGCTAAATTATGAAGGAATCGAAAGGTCACTACACATTCTTGAAAATCCTTTCATCAATCCCGAAGTTTAATCTCTTAAATCATCAATGGATGTGGCCAGAGCAGGTGGTGCCGGAGGTGCAGGAGGAGGAGGAGTAGGTCAAGGACCACCTCCACCTCTTAGAACTTTCACTAAGGTAGCTGCTATATATGCTCCACTGGCTCTCCCAGTCCCCCTCCATGACTTACCCAAAAATTATATGAAAAACCTTCCAAAGTTCACTAGAGAGGGAGATTTAACCGCGACTGAGAACATAAATTTCTTTGATCAATTTTATGATATCCTTGGCCTTGAGAACGAGGACATTTATTTGAGGCTTATCATTCAAACTTTCAAAGGTTAGGTGAGAACCTGGTTCCAAGGACTCCCAGCAGGATCCATAGGATCATATGATGAGTTAGAAAATGATTTTATTAGATAATGGGGAGAAAGGAAATATCATATTTACTATCTAACTGAGTTTGGAGCTTTGAGAAAGAAAAACTCAGAATCGGTTCTTGATTTTACTAAAGGATTTTATAAATTATATAATAATATTCTAGCTAAGGTTAAACCTTCCCAACCTACAGCGAAAGTAACTTTTGTTGGGGATTTTGAGCCTGATTTCACTTTATTGTTAAGATAAAGGAGATTTGTTGATCTCACTAAAATGCAAGATGATGTTGTAGAAATTGAATCAAACATGATGACATTGGGAAAATTAAAAGATAAATTTGAAACGAGAAATAAAGAAACTAGAAAATACAAAGAAAAGGAAGGACCCTATGTATCTAGGAGGTCTTCGAAAGATAAGATGGATGACATGGCCAAAATAATTAAAGAATTGTCAAATAAAATCTCGAAAATGGAATTATATCAATCTAAGAATGACCAGTTCCCTAGAAAAGATTTCAGGAGAAACCCTAACCCTCAAATGTAACAAAGACTAATAAAGAATGAAGAACAAAAGATTGAATCCCCCTTTAAAAATGAAAATTTTATAGGAGGAGAAGATATACAAAATTTTGAGGAGCTAGAAGAATATATGAATAATTTTGGTGATGATTGTCAAGAACCTTATTTGACGAGACAGGATTATGAAAAATATTTAAATACAAAATACGGGTGTGAAAATGACGAGAATAAAAATATTACAGAGGATTCAACTTATCAAGGAATCACTAACAATATAATGGCCGAACTCCAACAGAAATACAATATAAGGCCTAGACACAGGAATATCACGACTGCCCCACCGAAGAAAATTCTGTCGAGAGGGGAAACATACAAGGAAACTTCAAAAGCTACTGAAAAACAAACTGTTAAAACCAAGACTATTGATACATAGTCTACAAAGACAAAGTCAACAAAAACATCAATTATTAATATAGGAAAAGCAGAGGTGCCTGTGGCAGAAATGAAAGCAACACAAGATAATAAACCAAAAAAAAAAGGAGATAGAAATCCAAACCAGAGAAGTTGATAAGACAATGGGAAATTTTAGTCTAGAAAGGGAAATTATTAAAATCAAAATCCCCGTGCCTTTGGTTGAAATGGAAAAAAATGCTATATACACAAAACAAATTGCTAAAATGATTAATTTTTCAGATAATGAAGGTTAGGCAGGTGTTATAAATTTGGAAGATGATAATCCTAACATAATTTTTGGTCCACATTTTGAAGGTGCTAGAGATACTATTGCTCCTTTCTATATTACATTAAATGTGCATGATCACCTACTCCATAATTGCATCTTGGATTTTGGAGATTCTCATAATGTGATTCCCAAAGATATTATGGACAGACTTGGTCTCAAAATCACTCGACCATATGGAGATTTGTATTATTTTGATTTAAGAAAAGTTAAATGTTTGGTTATGATAAAAGATTTAGTGGTTAATCTTGCACACATTCCTTTAAAAAGTGTTCTGATGGATGTGGTTGCTGTTGATATACCTCCAAAGTATGGCATGTTGTTATCCAGGTCTTGGGGCACCAAACTTGGAGTATCCCTCCAACTCGACATGACATATGCCACAATCCTAATCTTCGGTGGATAGTTCACTCACTTGTACAGAGAAACAAGGTTGGTGTTTATAGTAAATGATCTGTTGAACCCAAATAACTACTCTGTTTATATTGTATATCAGGATTTAGGAAATTGTATTTTATCCATTGATGATGATTTAAATCAATGTATAGAAGAAAATTGTAAAAAAAAAGAAAAAAAAGAAAAGACAAGTAAAGTTGTATATAGTTCTGGAGTTTGGAAAATGTATTTTGGTGGTGCTTCATCTTGTGAAGGAGAAGGAGATGGAGTGTTGCTTGTGGCACATGATGATGAATTTATTATCCCTTTTTCTTACAGGTTACAATGGAACATATATTACACTAACAATGTATGTGAATATGAGGCCTTGGTCTTAGGTATAGAAGCTGCAAGGAAATTAGAGATTAATAAATTAGAAGTCTATGATGATGTTGAACTGATCATAAAAAAAATTAATTATCAGTACCAGACTAAGAAACCAAGGTTGATATCTTATAGGAATTGTGCCTGAGATCTAATCGATATTTTTTTTCTCAACAATTAATGTTCATTACATCCCTAGGACTGAGAATCAACATGCAGATTCATTGGCTAAAGTAGCCTCAATGTTTGTGCCTCCTACAGTTTTCAAATTTAAATACCATATAGATATGAGACATGGACCTTCCATACCGAATAATATTCAACATTGGCAGGTTTTCAAGGATAATGAACAAATCAGGAAATTTTTAGAAATGGTGGATGACTTTGCCGAAACACATGTTGACTAAGAAAATCAGAATGATCCTACTTGGATTATGCAGGAAGGGGAATATCCTCAAGAATTTCATAACAAGATTTCTAATCATCGTATCCTTATTTTGAAAAATAATCAGATCCCCAAAGGTATGATCCCCTTAGAGAGGTTATTTAATCATGACAACATTCCTTGGAAGTCCACTTTACAGACTCAGCCAAAAGAAGTTGAAGATTGTGATATTGGCACCAAAGAAAATCCTAGGTTGGTAAAATTATCTAAGCACCTTCCTCCTGAAATAAAAAGTAAATATGTTAAGTTTCTTATACAGTATAAATATGTTTTTGCTTGGTCCTATGATGAATTAATAACTTATGACACCACTATAATGGAACACAAAATTCCTCTTAAGAAAGGTCTCAAACCATTCAGGTAGAATCTCAGATAGATTAATCCTATATTGCTGCCTATGATAGAGAAAGACGTAAAGAAACTTCTGGATGCTAAAATCATTGTCCCACTTAGAGACTCTAAATGAGTGGCTAATTTAGTTCTGGTAAGAAAGAAAAATGGTGAAATCAGACTGTGTGTAGACTTCAGAAATTTAAACAGGTCATCACTCCAGGAAAATTATCCATTGCCTAAAATGGATAATGTTTTAAATAAAGTAGGTGGAGTGAATAGAATGTCCATGATTGACATCTTTTCGGGCTACAATCAAATTACAGTACATCAAGATGATAAAGAGAAAATTGCATTCACTACCCCTTGGGGTACCTTTATGTATGACAAAATGCCTTTCAGTTTAATGAATGCAGGAGAAACTTTCCAATGAGATATGGGCATCACCTTTGTCAGCGAAAGAGATAAGTTTGTTGTTATTTATCTTGATGATCTAACTATTTTTTCTAAATTTGATGCAAAACATCTAGTACACCTCAAGCAAACTTTAGAAAAATGTCGCAAATTTGGTTTGTCTTTGAATCCAAAGAAATCTCATTTTTCAATGCAAGAAGGTAAAATCTTGGGCCATTTAGTGTCTAGGGATGGAATTAAAATTGACCCGAAAAGGATTGAAGCAATAGATACTATTAATATTCCCAGGAATAGAAAAGAAATTTAGTAATTTTTAGGGAAAATAATTTTGTTTAGAAGATTCATTCCAAATTTCACTGAAATCGTAAAATTGATTACAAATATGTTTAAGAAGGACAATGAGGTAAAGTGGAAAAGAGAGGCTAAGGCGTCATTCAAACGTATTAATAAATTCATAGGTGAAGCAATAGTCCCAGCAAGTCCTGATTATTTGAAGGAATTTCTGATTTTTTCATTCACTTCTGAGTATACTATTGCAACCGTACTATTACAAAAGAATGATGAGGGTTTTGAGTAGCCAATTACATTCTTTAGTAAAAGTCTCAGAGATTCTGAACTAAAATATGATATATTGGAAAAGAAAGCTTACACAATGGTGAAATCCCTCAAAGCTTTCAGAACCTATGTGCTACATTCAAATATTATCACTTATGTACCCACCAATTCTGTTAAAGATATATTGGTTCAACCCGATAATGATGGAAGGAGGGGCAGATGGTTAGCCAAAATTCAAGAATTTGACCTGGAAGTTAAACCGACCAAACTTATTAAAGGTCAATGCTTGGTTAAATTGTTGGCTGAATCAAATCTAAAAGACTCGAAATAAATCATCTACATGAGTACAAAGTATTTTTAGAGATAGAAGAACTCGATGTCACTGTACCTGCAACTGAAATTCTAGAAAAAATCTCTTCTTCAATTTGGTAGAGTGGCATTGTTTCTTATTTACTGACCCTTCAATGCCTCAACGACCTAACCCCATCTAAAGATAGAACATTAAAGTTACATGATGTAAAATATTGTATTGTATATGGTCAATTATATTGGAAGGATACCCTGGGTTTCTTACTGAGTTGTTTAGTAGAATCTGAAACATAAAAAGTTATAAATTAATTCCACGAAGGAGTGTTTGGAGGACATCACGCTTGGAGAGAAATGAATTATAAAATATTAAGAGACAGATATTATTGGCCAAAATTATTCACTGGTGTAAACATTAAAGTCAGAACTTGTAATCCTTGTTAGTTGTGTACAGGCAAGCAAACAATTCCGGCATTACCTTTAGTTCCATTTAAAACTGAAGCTCCATTTCAACAATGGGGTCTTGATTTTATTGGAGAAATTCATCCAAATTTGAGTGCTCAACATAAATGGATTTTGACTGCTACAGACTATTTTACTAAATGGGTGGAAGGTATTCCTATGTGAAACACAATAGATGCAGTAGTGATCAGTTTTTTGGAGGAGAATATTCTATCAAGATTTGGTTGTCCTCAAAAAATAGTTACTGATAATTCTCAAGCCTTCAAATCCATGGACATGATAAGTTTTTTTCAAAAGTATAACATTGTGCTAGAACAATCCACGACCTACTATCCATAGGGCAATGGATTAGCCGAGTCATATAACAAAAGCTTGATCACTATAATTAAGAAAGTACTGACCAAAAATAAGAAAGCATGGCATGTAAATTTAAAATATTCTTTATGGGGTAATAGGATAGGCACAAAACGGTCAATCAGAATGTCTCCATTTCAGATGGTATATGGTACTGATGTTATTTTTCCCATAAATCTAGTGCTTCCAGTAATGAAACACTAGAAAGACTCAAAAGAAGAGACAAATGACATTTCCAGGAGGATAAATCAATTGATTGAAGTTCAACAAAATAGAGTTGAAGTAGATGAAAAACTACAGAAATATCAAGATAATATGAAAGGCTTATTTGACCAAAAAACTAAAGATAGGGAATTTATCCCTGGTGATTTGGTTCTAAAATGGGAAGCCATAAAAGAGGATGTTGGGAAACATGGTAAGTTTGATCATATCTGGTGCAGACCGTACACAATTACAACCTTTGAGGCAAAGAATGCATTTTTGTTAGAAAATATCGACGGAAACATTATTAACACCCTTATCAATGGGCGGTACCTCAATAATTTCATGCAATAATATGTTTCTGAACTCTCATTGTACATACCGGTTTGTTTATGGTTACCTTTCTTTCGGTAAGTTTTTATTTTTACTATAAATACAAAAAGGTTAGTCAAAAATAAAAAATGCAATAAGTAGGTTTCTAATATAAAATAGTTCCTGACAACTATAATGTTTATCTTATTGTAGGATACTTGCTGATAGTCGAGAGACTTGAGATATAAAAAATGTGACATGCATAGATACTCACATTAAATGTCTCTCAAAACAGGTAATAAACTGATACTCTGCTTGGTTGTAAGTATAAACAACTTCTAAGTTATGAACTTTTGTCTTAAAAACTTAAGTTAAAATTTTCTAGGAGATGTCAATGAGTAAGACAATAATCTTATGTTTACTAATACCATCACCAAAACCTTTAATCAGAGAAATGAAAGAAACTTTTAATTATTAAAAACTTTCTCTGGACGAAGTAAGTTAAATAATAATAATAATAATAACAATAATATATATATATATATATATATATATATTAGGGGAGTTCTTCTTATTATTATTTTATTTTTTATTTTTTTAGGGACTTTCCTTGAGCGAAACTAATCAATTTAATCATTTTTAGAAGAACTAAGATAGTTAGGATTAACCTCAAACATACTTTCGGTTCAGTTAAAGTTAGAGGAATTATAAAAATATTTACCTATTCTCGTTTTGAAGATTTGTTTATGTGTTTCCAAAGTTAAGGTGAGAACTTTCTCCCCTAATGAAGCTCATGGGATGATATCAAGAATTATGTGAATAAATAGTTTGAACATGAACAGGGGAAAATAAAGAGGTTTCAGATGTTCTATTGTAGGTACAATCACTCTTAAACGAGCTTCTTACTCAACTCTTGAAACTTTTACTTAAATTCTTTTTATTGCTTTATCTATTTATCTATCTATCTATCTATCTATCTATCTATCTATCTATATAGATAGATAGATAGATAGATAGATAGATAGATAGATAGATAAAGCAATAAAAAGAATTTAAGTAAAAGTTTCAAGAGTTGAGTAAGAAGCTCGTTTAAGAGTGATTGTACCTACAATAGAACATCTGAAACCTCTTTCTTTTCCCCTGTTCATGTTCAAACTATTTCTTCACATGATTCTTGATATCATCCCATGAGCTTCATTAGGGGAGAAAGTTCTCACCTTAACTTTGGAAACACATAAACAAGTCTTCAAAACGAGAATAGGTAAATATTTTTATAATTCCTCTAACTTTAATTGAACCGAAAGTATGTTTGAGGTTAATCCTAACTATCTTAGTTCTTCTAAAAATGATTAAATTGATTAGTTTTGCTCAAGGAAAGTCCCTAAAAAAATAAAAAATAAAATAATAATAAGAAGAACTCCCCTTGAGAACTTCCCCAAAGGCAGAGATGTCCGAAGGTTAGAAAAGGATTAGTCCGGAGTAATTAAAGTGAGTTTACAGACCTTTATTGTTAAATTATAAATATATATCTTCTCGAGTATATTGCATACCGATTGATTGCCCCCACTTCATGTTTTGAAACAAGACAGATGGTGAAAGGAAATTCATAAAACAATTGCCCCCATCTAGTCAAAAAGAGATGATGAAAGGAAATTCATTAAATGATTTCCCTCATCTCAACATTTAAATGCTAAATTACTAATTGAAGTGGCAAAAGGAAATTCAATGTGGGAAATCTGATAACTTCACCAGGGTATTGAACAGGCTCCTTGGCAGTGAAGCAATGTCTACATATCTAATAGGTTGTTATACATGAATTATAAGATGCTATGGTAACTATTTCTCTTTTTTGCTAGATCTACATTCTAAGCTAAGGGGAATCCCTAACTTGAAAGTTTGGAATTACTTCACCTTGATGCGAACAAAATCAAATAAATCCTGGTAAAACGATTAAGGTTGTTTTGATTATCTTATACAAATCTGAGGTTAGTTTTAGGAAAGGAAAACCATTATAATCCTAACTTGAGAGCACCGAATGATTTAGTTTTAAAAGTTTTCAAAGTTAAGGATGAAATCCTAAAAACCTATTTTGTGTTTTCTTCATATGTGTTTCACATAAATTCAATAATGACTCCATTTACCCAATAAAGGTACTCAGTCTAAATGTTCTTCTCATCCCGCAAGGAGACGAGATCCCTAGATGGAGCCTATGTTGAAACATATATTTTTCTAAACCTTAGACTAAAATAAATTTCATTTTTGTTTAAATATAAGAACAAAAACACACTTGGATGATCACCGTCGACATGAAGTCTTTTGATCAATCCAATGGTTTAAATGTCTTAGCATATTATGGCGCCGCCTTTTCAATTAATGAATCAATTTATATAAAGGTTTTCTTTTGAAATTTTGGGAGTCGGGGTTTCATGAAGTACGGAGGTTCAATATTGAGCATCTTCGAAGTCCCAATACCCTAACTCATGAAATTATTAAATGTTAAGACAGGTTCATTAACGATTAAGAAATATTAATAAAAATTAAGTCTCATCACGACTTCGCAATTCAGGATGCTCTTACATATAAACGATTTTGAAGTCCCGATACCCAAAACCTCGACATTTTAAAACTAATCGTGATTAATTAAGAGTGTTGAATATGATTATAGTCAATTGAAACCTGTCGCAACTTCATGTTTCGTAAGTCTTAGTTTAAAAATCTTTAAAGATCCCTGAGACCCAAAACACCAAAACTTGATTAAGTGATAAGTATGATTAATTAGTGTATTAAATAAGTATTATAGTCTAATTACTCTATTTCTTAAAATTAACTCAGATACATTCAAATTATGCACTTTTCCCAAGGTATCGACCATAAATGACGTTAATATATGATTTAGGGAAATGATTCCAAATAAGATCAGAATTTAATGACCAAATATTTTTTATTAAAGGAATTAAATGCATTGTCAATGATGGTATACGCATGGTTTATGCATTTAAAGCAAAGAAGATTTTTAGTTCTGAATCAATTTCTTGTTTTCTTAGAGTTGTCTTAGAGAAATAACTATTTTTCTGCATTCTCATTCTCTCTAACAGGTAACAGAACTTTGAATTTGATATCATGGCTCCACATAAAGCGCCTAAAGCAGCTGGTGAAAGTTTTGGCTAGAACACAAATGTTATTTCTAATACTTTGCCCAGAAGTATAAACATAGTTAAAACCTAGACGCTCATGATTCAAGTGACATTGAAAAGGATAAATTATCTACCAAATATAAGATTATCGCTCAAGCAGAGCTGCATAAGATAACAACCATGTTGAGGCTTTTACCTTACACCAACATGACTGGATGGGTGCTAGATCATGTAGATATCCCAACTAGAATGATATTCAACTCTTAGAAGGTAGCTATTGGATCATTTCAACCATAACACATACAAGTCATGTATAAATTGTCTACAACATCAAACACTATTTATAACACCAGTTTTCTAGTGAATTTTAATAATAAGGAGTGTGATTAGTATGGAACGAGTCTTTTCAACCTGATCAAAGACTGGTGATCATGCCTTGAAAAGTTCATAGCTGAATCTCGCGATGTATATTCAATCTCATTGCATGAACCACAGTTCATGTATATAGCCATGATGATGTGCAAAATTTATGGAAAAGAGAACACGACCCATTTCTTTCTACCATGGGTTCCCATTATACACTCGGTGGCGGAAGGATTTTCTTTTGACTGGGAAAAGATATTGTCGGATAATCTGGCTAGCAAAATCTCAGAATACCAAACAAATAAAACCAAAGGGAAACCAACTTCATTCTTTACGTTAGCTTATATTATGGATGTTATCTATTTCATGAGGCCTTTCCCACTGATGAGTTGGATTTGGACTCTAGACAATGCAAAACAAATTCATGATTACCATTTAAAGCTCTAGGAAGACAAGGCAAAATATTACTTTTATGAAATCTGTAATTGGGTAGTGGTGTTGATGCATATTGTTATATTTGGTCACAAGTTTATGGTTAACTTGTGAAGGTATCTGACTGGTAAATAGAGGAACTCTTCTCTTATATCAGAGTTTTTCTTTGCTCGGTCCCTCCATATGCGTTACCACAATTTTTACTAGACAGATTAGTGTGCCATGAAGTTGCACGACAAACTATTCTCGGTGGGATTAGAAAAGAGATCAAAGCCATGCAAAAAAAGATATGGCCATATTTTCCTTTGTCTATTGGTTCATTTTCCTTATTGGATTTCTGTCACTCTAAGGTGAAGGCTGGGACATTAGAAGAAATAAAACTGGTCAACATTAAATTCAAGAAGCATGACCCACAAAGGGTTGTGGGAAACCATATGGCTAGTTGCAATCTTAAAAGGTATGAACATGAAGAATCCCCTTATGACGAAATGTTCTAAGGGGTAATATCTTACCAAGAAGTTATGAGCCAAGTTCGAGCTCTACTACCTGGTGAAATGGCTGAATTTTACAATATCCAAAAGCACTGATGAAGTGGCCTACCCAAAGTATTACAGGGGAAAATACTAAAATCTCCAGCTACACAACAAATAGAGACCCAAAATACAGAAGCTATAAGCTCTACCAAACAAGAAACCTTGGAAAACCTGGAGAACTCTGAGGTCTCGACTCAGAAGGGAAATATCCCAGAGACAGAGATATTAGACAACCAGGGAAAAGATCAAGAAGAGACAATAATAAAGAAAGGAGAAGATAGACCATTGTCTTCACCTAAGAAATCAACTACTGAAGAAGTTGAGAAACAATTATCCACAGAAATCAACAACCCCATTGAGGTTGTCACACCATTACAGTTCACCAGAGGAAACCCTAATATAGAGGCAATGTTCATAAGCGATTTCACGCCTATCCCTATCGAGGAGATACCTCCCACCAAGTTTTTTTTCAGTAAGAAAAGAAAATCCGTGGTGAATAATGAAATGCACATGAGAGAGGGTTCAATGGTAAAAAAGAACAAAGTACTTTTGGATGGACAAAATCTAGAAGAAGAAGATTTTTCTACAGAGGTCGTGGGCTCTTTGGGATATTTTACAGTGACCAACTTATTCTCAGTTGATAATATGAAAGAAAGGTTGAGGCATAGGAATTAGATGATAATCCAGATGCGAGATCAAATAAGGAATACATAGAACAATATCAAAAACGAGGTCAACAACGTACTCGAACATGCAAGAGCCAACGACAAACAAGAATTTCAACAACTTAAATCTGATCTTGAAGAGATACACAAGATTTCTCAAGCAAGTCAAGGGAAGGTCATTCAGCAAGAAGAGTTAGTAAGGCAACTGCAAGCTAAATTAAGTTCCACTAAAAACAAAGTTGTAAATATAGTAGTGTTTCAAGACAAAGCACTGGAAGTGCATTAGAATCTAGAAGAAACACAACAAAGCTTGTTTTCTAAGGTAGGGATCATCCAAGATAATTTTTGGGAGATAGATCAATCATTAGATAATATTGGTTTCAGAGAAAAAGATGCTACTGCAACCCGGACCACCTTTCAAAAGGAAGTCTCGTCTTTGTCTAGAGAAGAGGTACCAGTAACTCCCATATTGACTATCACAGAATGAATTAGGGGTGATATAATACTAAAGACATGGGAGGCCTATATAGCTAAGAATAAAAGAATGGCCAAAGAAATAAAGGAGGATTTTGAATAGGATTTTGATTTGCTAGATAAACAATCACTAGGCATTGGAAAGGATGATTGTTCTGGAGTACTAGGACAAATGAATGTTATAAAACATCAACTTGACATCAAAGAAAGCTTAAATGAAGCTCAGATTGAAATTTCACAGTTGAAACAGGTTGACATCGCTCAAATGGATAGATGGTTGGTAAAGCCAAATTTACACTTGCAGTCAATAAATTTTGAAGATAAAAGGATTGAATACAGGTTGCCAAAATTACAGAGAAAGATGTATCTTTTTTAGGCAAAGGATGTGACAGAGCCTTCAAGAATATTAGTACAATTTCTGAGCAGGTGCGTCGAGTGTATCGATCCAGGTGAAGGAAGTACCTCAAAGAATCAATGAAGTAATACATGCATGCCCGTTCTACCGATATGAGAGAGACACAAAAAATGAACCAAGTGGAATGGTTCAAGTTTTTATTTTGTAACTGTTACTATCTAGGAGTAGGGAGAATGAAAACCATCTAGGGTTGGTAACCTTTTGTATAAATATGGTTTAAAAAGACTAAAAGATGGCATTTTTCATGGTCAATGGTAATAGAAAATTCTCTCCTTTTCGAGAATTAAGACAAGTGTAGACCAGAGACTCCATATTTCATCAATCCTGAGTTATGTGTTCTTCTATTCTTTCATATTCCAACATCTTTATTCATATGTTTTCTATGAATGCCTAATCACAAATTAGTACAACATCTACTGTGGTTATATGTTTATTTAGTTATTTGATTGCTTACAAATCTTCCTCTGTGTTTGTTATTAGCAAACATAAGACCTGTGAGTTATTTAGATTACCATATTTTATGCTTCATTAAAGGTTTGTCATCTATTTTCTTCTTCTCTATTAGAGTGATATTTTTGTGTGATTGATGCCTCACTTTGTTTAAACAACTTTATGTTTTCTTTCATCACATTCATTATTTTCAAATTTAACCCAGACACGGAAAATGACCTCTGAATTGTTATACCATTAATTCAAATTTTAGGAACTTTTCTCATATAATTGAAAATACAAAATGCAAACATAAAAAACAACAAATCTTTTAACTTTTCTCTTCTCCATGAATGTACCTGTTGCAAGACAACCTTATATTGAGCCCGGTCTCATGGATCAGACCGATATTTCTTTAAACTTGTTTAATACCATCTTAGAGACTGCTAACACCTGGGTTGAAATTGAACATTCATGGGTAGTGAATGAACATGACATAAGCATCTAGGAACGTTGGGAAGCTAGGCAAAGAAAGCATATAAATCAGCCATAGCTTATTTTTCCTAAAGAATTGATTTTATGTTCATATTAAGAACTCTCTTTATTTTTCAGATGTCTTGACCTTATACTTTGAAGCCTTAAGTATAAACTCAGGAACAACATCTTTTTGGTGAAAGGAAATTCAATGTGGGAAATCTGATAACTTCACCGGGGTACTGAACATGATCACTAGAAGTGAAGCAATGTCTACATATTTGATAGGCTGTTATACATGAATTATAAGATGATCTGGTAATTATTTCTCTTTTCAGATAGATCTACATTCTAAGCTAATGGGACTCCCTAACTTAAAATTTTGGAATTACTTCACCTTGATGCGAACAAAATCAAACAAATCCTGGTAGAAAGATTAAGATTGTTTTGATTATATTATACATATCCAAGGTCAATTTAAGGAAAGGAAAACCATTATAAGCCTAACTCGAGAGCACCGAATGATTTAGTTTTGAAAGTTTTCAAAGTTAAGGATGAAATCCTAAAATCCTGTTTTGTGTTTTCTTCAGATGTGTTTCATAGAAATGAAATAATGACTCCATTTACCCAATAATGTCACTTAGTCTACATGTTCTTCTTGTCCTACAAGGAGACGATATCCCTAGATGGAGCCTATGTTGAAACATATATTTTTCTAAACCTTAGACTAAAATAAATGTTATATTTTTTGTTCTTTTATTTAAACAAAAATGCACTTGGATAATCACCATCGAAATGAATTCTTCCGATCAATCCAATGTTTTAAATGTATTAGTAGATTATGGAGCCACCTTTTCAATTAGTGAATCAATTGATACAAAGGTTTGCTTTTGAAATTTTGGGAGTCTGGGTTTCACGAAGTACGAAGGTTCAATATTGATCATCTTCAAAGTCCCAATACCCAAACTCACGAAAGTATTAAATGTTAAGCCGAGTTCATTAACGATTAAGAAAGATTAATAAAATGTAAATCTCGTCCCGACTTCACGATTCAGGATGCTCTTACATATAAAGGATTTTGAAGTCCCGATACCCGAAACCCTGATATTTTAAAAATAATCACGATTAATTAATAGAATTGAATATGATTATAGTTAATTAAAACTTGTCGTGACTTCATGTTTTGTAAGTCGTAGTTAAACTTCTTTAAAGATCCCCAAGACCCGAAACGCCAAAACTTGATTAAGTGATAGGTATTATTAATTAGTGTACTGAATGAGGATTATAATCTAATTAATCTATTCCTTAAAATTAACTCGGATACATTCAAATTATGTTATTTTCCCTAGGTATCAACCATAAATGACATTAATATCTAATTTAGGGAAATGATTTCAAATAAGATCAGAATTTAATGCCCAAATATTTTTTATTAAAGAAATTAAATGCATTGTTAGTAAAGGTATACACATGGTTTATGCGTTTAAAGCAAAGAATATTTTTAGTTCTGAATCACTTTCTTGTTTTCTTAGAGATGGCTTAGCGAAATAACTAGTTTTTTTCATTCTCATTCTCTGTAACAGGTAACAGAACTCTGAATTTGATAGCATGGCTCCACGAAAAGTGCCTAAAGAAACTGGTGAAAGTTTTGGCCATAACATAGATGTTATTTCTGATACTTCACCCAGAAGTATAAACACAGTTAAAACCTAGACACATGTGTTCAACACCATACAATACAATGTGGTAAACTGCCCTAATGATTTAAGTGACAATGAAAATGATAACTTATCTACCAAATATAAGATTATCGCTCAAGCAAAGCTGCATAAGATATCAACCAGGGCGAGGCTTTTACCTTACATTGACATGATTGGATGGGCACTGGATCATGTAGATATCCCAATTAGAATGATATTCAACTCTCAGAAGGCAATTGTTGGATCATTTCAACCAGAACACATGCAGGTTATGTATAAATTGTCTGCAACATCAAACTTTGTTTATAACGCTAGTTTTCTAGTGAAGTTTAATAATAAGGAGTGTGATTAGTATGGAAAGAGTATTTCTGACCTGATCAAAGACTGGTGTTCACGGCTCGAAAAGTTCAGAGATGAATCTCACGGTGTATATTCAATCTCATAGCTTGAACCATAGTCCATGTATAGAGCCATGATGATGTGCAAAATTTATGGAAAAGAGAACAGAGCCCATTTTTTTCTACCATGGGTTCCCATTATACACTCAGTGGCAGAAGGATTTTCTTTTGACTGGGCAAAGATATGGTTGGATAATTTGGCTAACGAAATCTCAGAATACTAAACAAAGAAAACCAAATGGAAACTAGCTTCATTCTTTATGTCATCTTATATTATGGACGTTATCTATTTCATGGCGCCTTTTTTGCTGATGAGATGGAGTTGGACCCTAGACAATGAAAAACCAATTCATGATTACCATTCAAAGCTCTGGGAAGACAAGGCAAAATATTCTTTTATGAAATTTGTAATTGGGTAGTTGTGTCGATGCATATTATTATATTTGGTCACCCATTGCCAAGAATTTCAGACAAGATTATGGTTACCTGGGTAAGGTAGTGGATTGGTACATAGAGGAACACTTCTCTTATATCAGATTTTTTGGTTGCTCGGTCCCTCCATATGCATTACCAAAATTTTTACCAGACAGACTGGTGTGCCGTGAAGTTGCACGAAAAACTGTACTCGATGGGATTAGCAAAGAGCTCAAAGTCGTGTAGAAAAATATATGGCCATCTTTTCCTTTTTCTATTGGTTCATTTTCCTTATTGGATTTCAATCACTCCGAGGTGGAGGATGTGACATTAGAAGAAATAAAATTGGTTAACATTGAATTCAAGAAGAATGACCCATAGAGGGTCGTGGGAAACCATATGACCAGTTACAATATTAAAAAGTATGGACATGAAGAATCCCCTCATGATGAAATGTTCTGAGGGGTAAGATCTTACCAAGAAGTTCTGAGCCAAGTTCAAGCTCTGCTGCCTGGTGAAATGGATGAATTTTACAATTTCCAAAGCACTGAAGAAGTGACCTACCCAAAGTATTACAAGGGAAAAGCCTAAAATCTCTAGCTACACAACAAACAGAGACCCAAAATCCAAAATCTGGAAGCTCTACCAAACAAGAAACCCTGGAAAATATGGAGAAATCTAAGGTCTCGACTCAGAAAGGAAATATCCCAGAGACATAGATATTAGACAACCAGGGAAAAGATCAAGAAGAGACAATAATAAATAAAGGAGAAGATATACTACCATCTTCACCTGAGAAATCAACTACTGAAGAAGCCGGGAAATAGTTATCCATAGAAATCGACAACCCCATTGAGCTTGTCACACCATTACAGTTCATCAGAGGAAACCCTAATACAGAGGCAATGTTCATAAGTGATTTCATGCCTATCCCTATCAAGGAGATACCTACCACCGAGTTCTTTTTCAGTAAGAAAAGAAAAGCCATGGTGAAGAAATAAATGCACATGAGAGAGGGTGCAATGGTAAAAAAGTATAGAGTAATTTTGGATGGACAAAATCTAGAAGAAGAAGATTTTTCTACAGAGGTGGCAGGCTCTTTAGGAGATTTTGCAATGACCAACTTATTCTCAGTTGAGAATCTGAAAGAAAGGCTGAGGCAGAGGAATCCGACGATAAGTTAGCTATGATATCAAATAAGGAATGCAGAGAATAATATCAAAAATGAGGTCAGAAAAGGACTCGAACAAGCAAGATACAACGACAGACAAGAAATTCAACAACTTAAATCTGATCTTGAAGAGATACACAATACTACTCAAGCAATTCAAGGGAAGGCCTTTTGACAAGAAGAGTTAGTAAGGCAGCTGCAAGCTAAATTAATTTCCGCTGAAAACAAGGTTGTAAATATAGCAGTGTTTCAAGCCCAAGCACTGGAAGTGCATCAGAATCTAGAAGCAACACAACAAAGCCTGTTTTTTGAGTCTCTGGTCTACACTTTTCTTAGTTATCGAAAATGTGAGATTTCTCTATTACCATCAGCCAAGAAAAAAACCATATTTTAGTCTTTTGAAACCATATTTATACAAAAGGTTACCAACCCTAGATAATTGGCATTCTCCCTACTCCTAGATAGTAACAGTTACAAAATAAAAACTTGAACCATTCCACTTGGTTCCTTTCTATCTCTCTCTCATACTGGTAGAACGGGCATGGATGTATTACTTAATTGATTCTTTGAATTACTTCCTTCACCTAGCTCAAGACACTTGACGCACCTACTTAGAAATTGTACTAATATTCTTCAAGGTTCTGTCACATCCTTTGCCTCAAAAAGATACAAATTTCTTTGTAATTTCAAAAACTTGTCTTCAATCCTTTTATCTTCAAAATTTAATGGTTGCAACTGTAAATTTGTCTTTACGAGCCATCTATCCATTTGAGTGATGTCAACCTATTTCAATTGTGAAATTTCAATCTGAGCTTCATTTAAGCTTTCTTTGATGTCAAGTTGATGTTTTATAACATTGATTTGTCCTAGTACTCCAGAACAATCGTCCTTTCCAATGTGTAGTGATTTTTTATCTAGAAAATCAAAAGCCTCTTCAAAATCCTCCTTTATTTCTTTGGCCACTATTTTATTCTCCGCTATATTGGCCTCCCATATCTTTAGTATTATATCACCCCTGATTCGTTCTGTGACAATCAATCTGGGAGTTACTGGTACCTCTTCTCTAGCCGAAGACACGACTTCTTTTTGAAAGGTGGTACGAGCCACAATAAACTCTTTTTCTATGAAACCGATATTATCTAATGATTGATCTATCTCCCAAAAATAATATTGGATGATCCCTACCTTAGAAAACAGGCTTTATTGTGTTGCTTCTAGCTTTGTATGCACTTCTAGTGCTTGGGCTTGAAACATTGCTATATTTACAACCTTGTTTTCAGTGGAACTTAATTTAGCTTGCACCTTCCTTAATAACTCTTCTTGTTGAAAGACCTACCCTTGACTTTCTTGAGTAGTCTTGTGTATCTCTTCAAGATCAGATTTAAGTTGTTGAATTTCTTGTTTGTCATTGCCTCTTTCCTGTTCGAGTCATTTGTTAACCTCGTTTTTGATATTATTCTCTGTATTCCTTATTTGATCTTGTAGCTGACTTATCGTCTGATTCCTCTACCTCAACCTTTCTTTTAGATTATCAATTGAGAATAAGTTGGTCATTGGAAAATCTCCCAAAGAGCCTGCCACCTCTGTAGCAAAATATTCTTCTTCTAGATTTTGTCCATACAAAAGTACTCTGTGTTTTTTTACCATTGTACCCTCTCTCATGTGCATTTCTTTCTTCACCATGGTTTTTCTTTTCTTACTGAAAAATAACTCGGTGGGAGGTATCTCCTCGATAGGGATAGGCGTGAAATTTCTTATGAACATTGTCTCTATATTAGGGTTTCCTTTGGTGAACTGTAATGGTGTGAAGACCTCAATGGGGTTGTCGATTTCTGTGGATAACTATTTCCCATCTTCTTCAATAGTTGATTTCTTAGGTGAATACTGTTAGAATATAGAAGATAGTGTGCTCATTTTACTATTGAAAATACCCTTGTCACCCAACCATAGGTCGAAGCCACCCTTCGAGCACCTTAACCTTGACTGAGAATTACTCTGGAAGCAAACCCTAGGCTAGATAGCCAAACAAGGTGTAGAAAATCTTCCTCCAAGGATAGCGCACCAACAATAGCTAATCAGATAGTCCAAACCTTAGCTAAGAGATAGTCCAAAAAAAAATAGAAAACTGGTTGCAACAACTACACCTGCAGCTCTCCTCCACACATGCGCACCAAACTAGGAACTGCAGTGCACACTAGTTGTTGCTCTGCAATTCTGAGATGTGTCAAATGAGAACTGGTGCCCTTTATTTATAGTGGTTCTGCCATATTTGTTGGGGCCGACTTCTCCTTCTGGGTACATGTCTGTTCAGTAAATTATTATTATTTCTGGCCGACTTCTTCTCTAGTAGGCTAATAACCTAATATAAATTATCTTCTTGAGCCAACAAGACTTCTAAGGTTATTATCCAACTCATTAGGGTTTCTTTTGCTTCCCGAAGTCTTCTATTCTCGTCAGGTTCACATGTGGAGGTAAATACCTCCCACAGCTACCATAATATTAACACTCCCTCTTGGATAGGGAGGTATTACAGGTAATGGTCTTGAGCACAAAAACATACCATTTACCCCATAGCATCAACATAGTCGTTTAGACTATCTCATGACTAGATCATGAGCATCACCATCACTATCAGCTGCATCATATCTCAAAACCATAATTCATTTCAGTAATAAGACATGATGTTGTATAAGTCACTCACACCATAGAGTGATGCAAGAGTCATTCTAGAAGAGTAAATGCTCTAAATTGTTTCTGTCTAGAAAATCTCTATTTATCATTCATCTGGATGATGATTATCTCGAATAAAATTTTTGATAGTCTTCAAGGCAATTAGAATGAAATTAGAACACAACTGTGTCTATCCATAGTAGTACATAACTACAATCTAGTGGTACACTACCACACCAAGTAACACACAAGTACTTGATCAACAACATATATTCATGAACAATGGAACATATCCACCATAATAGTCCTCATCTATTGTCATACAGTTTTCAAAACAAACATCTGATAGAAACCTACACAGAAACAATGTTATGATATAAACTGAATCATCTGGGCCAATCTTTCATTGAAAGAATATCTGCCCTTAGTATAGAACATCATCAATGGGCTATCTTCCCTATTCTTCTCAAACAAGGAAGAATGATTGTTTTTTATTTCTGAGCCTAGAGCATTCCTCACCCTGGGCCATTCTTCCTACACTAATCAAAGTGAACCCTAGAAAGAATGTATAAACCCTAAGGAATGTATGAGTCTGGACCATTCCTCCTACACTAATCAAAGTGCACCCTGGAGAGAATGTATAAACCCTAGAGAATGTCTGTGCCTGATTGCTGAGCCTGGACCATTCCCCACCCTGGGCCATTCTTCCTACACTAATCAAAGTGCACCCTGGAGAGAATGTATAAACCCTAAGGAATGAATGTCCAGGCCATTTCCTCTGTTAACCACAAGAGGAAAAGACTATCCTATATCAACCTCCAAAACATACCATTCCTCATGTTAACCACAATGAGAAATCGATGTTCGGTGAGGCAGGCCAATCTTCTTGAGTAACCCTCAAGAAGAGAGACTTCCCTAGACCACTCCCCATGTTAACCACAATGGGAAGTCATTGTCTATGATACATCAACAATTAGAATACTTCCCATGTTAACCACAATGGGAAGTCACTGTTCGTCAAAAATCTCAATCCACTTTCCAAACAAGAAAGCATCTGTCCAAGATGGACTATTTTTCAATGAATGTCTTCAATAATATTTTCAGTGCTCCCTCCCAACCTAGGAGTCATTTCTTCCTTTTTCAATAAGGAAGTTGTTTCCATGAGCTCCATCTTGACTACACAAACTCTCTCATCTTGGATAGAAGCTTTACCAAAATGTCTTCTGATCTACTCATATGTGGAGTTATGTATTGGAGAACCATTTTCTCCTTTATGGAATTCATTATGGATAATGTAATGCTTGATGTCAAATGTAATTTAGTCTGGAACACTGTGAAGGCTTCATGTAGATCTGAACAATAAAGTATATCATTGTTGGAAAACTGGAACATATCCATGTGGCACTTCTTTTATCATCATGAGATCTGATCTACTGAGTAATCATCTTGATGTTATAGGAAATCTTCACCATGCTTCTGTTGTGCACTGGAGATTCTCCACCAAGTTATCTTATTCTATCTACATACAAGAGTCTCTTTCTGGCATTCCTCAAAGTCATGAGATTTTCTCTTCATACGCTCTTTATTCAATTTCTCTAGAAAACATTATTTGCATTCATCTGATGTAGAACTCCGATGCATGGATGTTGCAGATGATATAATGACTTATGTAGAGATAAGTCTGGTTTATTGGAACAAGTAATCATCATAGTATTCTCCCTCCAACTTGTAGAATCTCTGGTTCTAGATCTCACAATGCTTTCATTCATAAATCTTCCATACACTTTTTTTCATCACGACATTCAATTCTTCTGCTTGATTGCTTTTAGTGAGTTCATATCAGGCTGGTAATCTTGTGATTCTTGATACAATGACTGGTTGTTTTGGTTTCTCTTTATTTCCTGGAATCCTCATGTTCTTCTTCATGTTTTTCTTTAGCTCTTGGGTCCATGGGGTTTCTTATAGATTCCATTCCCTAGAGATTCCACTTCTTCCTTTCATCATAGGATCACATATCTGAATGGAAAACCAAGAATACTTTAAGGCTTCTCTTCGAAGAAGTCTTCTTCTATGGTTGAACTGAACATGTACTGTCTTTCATGGCTACTACCAT